>NDFZ01004831.1:59086-174532 GCA_002192655.3 Mamestra configurata
TGTACTAGTAGATGTGTGATTATTAATACCCGTTACCTTGGTGCTCGTACCGCGTCGTAACAAACCCAGCTTCTCTGATAAGCTCTCTGTAACAAAGTTCGCCGTACTGCCGTTGTCCAGCAGAAGGCGCGCAGTGTACTTCTTACCCGTCACGCCAATCACGTTCACCATAGCTGTGGACAGTAAAACATGCGCAGAAGTAGCAAGCTGCATGGAATTGGCTGAAAGCACAACATTTGAAGAAGGCGAAGCAGAAGGCAGTGCAGAAGGCAATGGATTGGGAACAGGTTTGGGGTCGTTACTTTCCAAATGCAAAAGCGTATTGTGCTTTGTTTTGCAATATTTGCAATGTGAGAATCTACATGATTTAGAATTATGTCCAAAGCGTAAGCAGTTGATACAAACATTGAATTCAATTGCCTTTTGTATGCGATTTTCTACAGACAAATTTCTAAATGATTCACATTTAAACAAAGTATGTGCTTGGGAGCAAAGTGGACATTTACGGTTTTTATTAATATTCTCTAAGTTTTTATTTGTTTTATTTTGTTTAGAATCAGTTTTATTTGAATGACTATTATTTAAAGCGACAATAGTATTCGTTTGAGAAGAACTATGATTTGACTCCACTGATTCTAACCAGTCCGCTTTCCTGCTTAAAAAAGAACAAAATTGTGTTAAAGTAGGATCATCTTTAAACGTATTGTTTCTATACTCTTCCCAGTCACGACTTGTTGTTAAATCTAATTTTAGAACCATAAAATAGATAATGATGTCGTCCCAATATTGAGTGGGCCTTTTTAATGATGTTAGTGCCCTGACATTTTTATTAATGACATCAACAAGGTTTCTGATGGAAACACTTGACTCTTTTGTAACGGGTTCGGCATCAAACAACGCCTGTAAATGATTTTTTACAAGAAGTCGGTTATTATTGTAACGTTCGCATAGCAAGTCCCACGCAAGATTATAATGATCGGCTTTAAAGTCAATGTTTTTAATAATTAAAGCCGCATTTCCCTGGAGTGAAGCTCGCAGGTAGTGGAACTTATTAATGTCACTTATGCTAGAATTGTCGTGAATCAATGACCCAAAGGTATCCCTAAACTCAAGCCAGCATTGGTAGTTCCCATCGAAATGTGGCAAATCTATTTTAGGCAAACGAACAAAAGAATTCCTTAATGAAACATGTGCACCTGAGTCAGCGTCTCTGAAGCCCGCCTCCGACGCAGCAGCGTTGGCCGAGACACCGAGCAGGCTGCGCGTGAGTGCCACCAAATTGAAGAAGTGGCGGTCGAAGTCCTCACGCTCAGCCAACGCAGACTCGTCGTCATCGGAAAGCACTTCGATCTGTGTCTGTAAGGCATCAAATTTGGTGTGCAAGTTTTCGAACTTATTGAAACGCTCCTCTAAATCTAAACGTTGCAACTCAGATATTGTGGAACTGCTTTTTACTAAATTTAAATAGTTGCTGTAAATTGTAAGCTGCGATTTTATAGAACTACGTTTCTTAATACATGTTTTTAAATTATCTGCCATTGTAAAGCTAATAAACTTATTGATAAAACTGCAAAACAGCTGTTCGTTAGTGAAAGGGATCCAGAATGAATGTCAAGGTCAACGACTAAACATGTGGTGACAATGTGCAAACTAGCTAATGACCATGCGTTATCGATACACAATATGCGTATTTCAACAAGCAGTGTTACAGAAACACTACGAAAGCACAGATATTGAAACACTATATGTATACTGAAATATAGGAAGATGAATCAGCGATTTTCGGCAAGAAAAAGAAATCTGAAAATTAACTAATTGGAACGGACTCACTCAAATACAGTATTATACTCCCAACGAATGACATCAGCTCCCACGATGACGATGCAGGCTGCCTCGGGAACGACTTCTTTGTTCTATTCTTCGTGGTCGTACCGCGTGGTGCTCGCGAACGGTCAAAGTCTGCACAGGTGAACACGACGACCGACGACGTTGACGGCGTTAATTACGGCAATTCTGGTAATTATTCTTCAATCGAAGGACCATTTGGTGGGGCTCAATCGGAATGAAAGATCAATAAGTAGTGGACTGTATTAAAATAGATTTAATACCATAATTTACATGAGCAAAGTAAATAGAATTGATACAAAGAAATGCCCGTAGTGGAGCGCGTCTGTGAGCTTAGTGGTGTGGCGGGCGCGCAGCGGCCGTCGTGTCCCGGGTTCGGTACCCCGACACCCGCGCAGTCCCCGCGGTTAGTAACGCGCATATGTGATGCGCCAACTCTACTGTCCATTCGGAAAGGTAGATTCTTATGGAGAAGAACGGACAAGAAACTCCATAGTTACTCCTTATACTTATATTATGTGAGGACGATGCACCCAGAGTATGCTACTTATGAGAACAAAGTATTACCAGCAGAGGTAAACTTATTCATTTTCTTATGAAATTTTGGTAAATGATGCTCACATATTTAAAAATATTGGAACCTTTAATTAAGCAGTGTGTGTGTGTGAGTTAACAGAAAAATAAAAACACATAAAAGAAACAACAGTATATCGATACCAGAAGTATAAATTAACGTAAGGGACATTTACCCAAAATGCCAAATTGCCCCTACGACAGTTAACGTAAGGTTCATTTACGCTAAATGCCAAAATGTCCCTTACGTTAATTGATATTTCTGGTATCGATATCTATAAAGTTAATACATAAATCAACCAGTTTGGTTTTGTCTACACCCTTGATTGTCCTATGGAGCAGGACCAGCATGTTTCCAAGCATTCTTATCCTGAATGTAATCTTCTAATTTGTAATATGCTTGTTTACAAAAGTATGCTTTTAACTTAAGTTTTAAATTTTCCTTTATTTAGTTCTAATATGTCACAAGGTATTTTGTTGTAACATTTAACACAGTACCCCATTAAAGAAGTGTGGACTTTAGCTAATCTAAAAAATGATTGATCTTATTTTTCTTTATTTCTAGTATTAAAATTATGTCTATCACTAAATTTACTAAAAGATGTCATTTTTCCGCACATACATAATATTTTCATAAATGTATTAGCAAGGGACTGTCATAATATTAATCTTTTTAAAAGGTTCCCTGAAAGAATCACGGCGACGCAGATTATAAAGGGCTCTGACAGCTCTCTTTTGTAAAATAAATATGGATTCAATGTCAGCAGCCCGACCACAGCAAAATACCGTGACCATGACATAATGCTGTGAAAGTAACTAAAGTAGACCAAACGTGCGGTTTCTACGTCTGTTAACTGTCTTATCTTTCTAACAGCATACGCGGCTGAGCTTAGACGACCCGCAAGAGATGTTATATGAGGCCCCCATTGTAATTTCTCGTCCAATGTGATACCTAGGAAAACCGTCTGATTAATGAACTCCAGTTTTTCTCCGTTCAATATGATGTCACATTCGCTACTACTACATTTGGTAAAGAATATCTAAAAAATTTAGTTTTTTTATCATTTAAAACCAAGTTGTTTGCTGTAAACCAATTTTTGACCTGATGAATAGAGCTATTGACGTCGTCGTATCAATATTGTAAGTCTTTATTATAAGAATCAACCATACGGCGGACAGGCGACCGCTTGCCAGAATTAGTTCGGCATGCGTGTGTTGCGAAGAGTGTGCCTGCACGCACCTGTCGCCGGTGGAAGGTTCTGGGTACGGCATAACAGATCATGCTTTTTATATTTATACAGTTAAATTTATTTCCGAGTTTTTTATATAGGGTAAAGGCCTCAAGGTATTTTCTACGAGAGCTAAGGGCTAAGAGTTTGTACTTGTTGAGGCACTGGCCATAAGGTAGGTAGGATCTGTGGCATCTATAGTGCATTGCACGTAAATATTATATTGTACTTTTTCGACCATTTCGATATATTTTAAATAGAAGGGGTTCCATACCGACTGTAATTGTGAACGAAAAAGTGCTTTATACAAGCATAGGTATGACGAGGTTCTTTAAAAGTCAAGTGTTGATCGCATAATGAATCCATACATTTGGTAGGATTTGCTTACAATTTTATCTCTATGTGAATCAAGGCAGAGTTTGGAGTCGAGTATAATACCTAGATCGCATATTGAGCTTAATTTAGCGAGAGGTACGTGACACGGTACGTACCTTTTTGTTTTTGGTGAAAGAAAGGTAACATTTAATAGACTATACTGTCCCACTCCTGGGCAAAGGCCTCCCCCAAGTCCTTCCAAGTAGTCCTTTCCCGCGCCACCTCGCGCCAGCCCTCATAGTACGCGTCCAGGTCGTCTCGGCACCTCTTTCTGGGCCGGCCTCGGCGGCGCCGTCCATCTTCGGGCACCCATTGAGTGGAGACTTTTACCCAACGGTCACAGTGCATGCGGCTCACGTGACCCGTCCAATACCTTTGAGAGCCTGGCAGTCTTCTTACCCATGGCTATTATTCCCGTTTTGGAACGCAGCGTGGTGTTTCTAATTCTGTCCTGTCTGTTTACGCCCAGAATGCTGCGTTCCATCGCTCTTTGGCAGACTCCAAGGCAGAACTTTTGTAAATCGGTGAGCGACCAGTTCTGAGCACCGTAGGTTAGGACGGGCAGAATACACATGTCGATGAGTTTGCGCTTCAGGGACATCGGGAGATTGCCCTTCATTAGCGTCTTCATGGACCAGTAGCTTTTCCAGGCGTTGTCAATTCGGCGATCGATTTCCTTTTCTTGCCTTTATAATTAAGTACTTAAAAGATGATATAAGTACTTAAAAGAAAAAAAAAAAAGTAAATATTGTGATGAACTTTGCTGAGTGGATAAGGTACCCGAGGTTGTGGGTTCGAAACCGTAATCCTTGATCATTTTAGTTAAATGAATACAGTTTCGTCATGGTTGAGTCATGGAGGACTTCGTAACTACGGTATATTGTATAAATTAAGAATACGAGGCACCGAGCTGAAGGTTAGTTCCATAAGATTACCTTCATAATAAGTTTGTTCAGCTGCAGAGCTAAGGTAAGAACATTAGTTTATGTGAATCTTTAATGTTAATTGAGTTGTTTTTATTGTGTTTGACTTATTTAAATGTAATTCAATTAATTAAATGTTTTTTTTAATAATTTCGTGTATGTAATGTGACTGTGACGTGTGTATGTGACACCATCACTCGATTTTTTTTTTTTGGCCATCAGAATAGAATCTGTCGGTGTTAAAAGGGCCTATTTGCAAACACTACCTGACCACCTTACCCTGCTCCGCCCTCCCCCTCCCCCACCGCACCACAGCAACGTTCACGCGTCGTGTCTAGCGCAGACAAGATTTTCTTCTTGATCAGCGCCGAAATAGTGTACACAGTTCGTTTGTAGAAACGACACGAATTCTTACATAGGCCCGGTTTCTTTTCTGAGCGTGTACAAGAGGCCTAATGATGAAAAAATAACAAGCCGGATGTTTGCCGTCACTGACAGGACTCCTAAATACTAGGGTTCCGTTCCAAAATTGTAATTCCACCTTAAAAATGTTAAAATCTTCAAAATGTGGTGTGTTATTTTTAGGCTGGGTATTGATGTACGTGGGGAAGTGCAAGCCGACGGAGGCCTTCTTCAAGCCGCTGTGGACCGGAGCGCAGCCCGTCAGCAGGATGAAGTACTATCTCAGCAGCTTGGGAACCATACCGCAGAAGAAATAGTGTTGTGGAGTGCAGCTGAACGTTAGCTCGAAACTTTGGGTGGTTTAAGAGCAAAGTAAATGATAAAGCATAAACGATCATTATTTTCTTAATTGGTTAATAATAACACTTTAACACTATTTTCTTTAGAGGAAATCATTTGATGACCATCATGGATACGCACGATAGCAATAGGTATAGATTAACAAAATTCATTTATTTATGACTAGCTGTTGCCTGCGACTTCGTTCGCGTGTATGGCGGAAAGAAAAATTATGTCGCTAAGATAAGATAAATACGAACAGTCAATATCTAGCATTGCACATGGTTTGACCCTTCTTAGAAATAGAAATTTGGAAGAGTGTTATGCAAGGCACTCGCTGTATTACCTCTTCTGTTCAAAATGCCCCCAGCCCTAGTAATTTTTCGTAATGATAACGCTTCGGTATACACGATGTTGAAAAAAGTTGCTAGGGTTGTTAACATGCGATAAAGCTACATATAGTAGGCCATGGGAAAACCAACCAGAAGAGAAGTCTACCCCCGCAACGGATGGAGTAGAGTAGAAGAGACTCCCATTCGGTCTGTTGTGCGTAGGTGTCCTGGCTAAGTTAGCTCCTCCCAAATACACAGAAGCCTTCTGCGTGTTACACAGGATTCATAGAGCGACCTCACAGAAGTGGATCCGTTCAGAGGATTTGTTCACGTCGGGAACACGGCCTCACTTCCAGGATGACGTGTCGGACTGTCTGTGGCGCCTATATTAAAGAGGTGTTTTTTTAGGGTGCCAATAAACCGTTATTTTATTATCTCCTTTATTCATTTTATATACATGCAAATTACATTTTTAAATATTAAAATACAATGATATAAAAATATTTAAAAATATAAAAAATAGTAGCCCACCGGTATCGGGAACAGGGTCCAAGCTACCGGTGGTCAGGGCCCCTGAGAGAGGAACCTCCTAACTATGCGCGCCGTGTCCAGGAGTACTGCTTTCTGGATCAAGCCCTTGATCCAGCTGCCCAACGAGAGCCTCTTTAGATGTTGGTCGAGGCTCTTGGCAATTATGCCATTGGCCGTCACGACTATCGGCACAATGACTGCTGTGTTCACATCCCACATGTCGACAACCTCGCGAGCCAAGTCAAGATACTTCGTTTGTTTATCTTTCTCAGTCTTCACGAGGTTCACGTCATGAGGGACTGCTATATCAACAATCATTGCGCGACGCTCTAGTCGATCTATCACCNTTATCTCTATTATTATTCGGAGGGTATTTCTACTTAGGCTGAGAAGTTTAGTAGTCGCGTGTATAGGCTTGACATTGCTATGTTTTGATTGCCTGCAATCTGTAGGCTGTGACCATTTGTTATCACGAAGTTCAGTCTGTTGATCACTGGCGAATTTATGTACGAAATTACGAGAAAGGTAGGAAAAGGAGTGGGTACGGGTTCAGCACTACCATTTCGGAACCTTTCTTCGCGAGTTCGTCTGTAGCGTCAATGCCTAGGGATCTAGTTCCTCTTGATCCACTGGAGGGTAAAGCCCGCAACGGATAACTTCTGGCCCTGGGCTGTTCATGACGTGTCAAGGCTCTCTGAGAATTTAACAGTTTTGAACCTAAACAGAAAATAATTGGGAATGAAGGAGATCCTAGGAATGAAAACAAGGTCACCGGACTAACATGCCGGAGCAATCAGCTGAAATCCTCTTTCAGTATCTATGACAGTTTGTTGGATATGTGTGACTTCCAGCTGAGTGCCTCTGCAAAGTTTTTTAGAAATTATAACTATCTGAATAGCCGGTCATTTTGCCAATGTCCTGCAAATTACTGACTACTGCTTCTACAGCTTTGCAGTTTGCCATGGTGCACTCGTTCAAAACGATTACAGAAACCATTCTTATTCTTAAGACCTAATGTGTGTCAACCCTTAAACATTTCTAATCAAAATCAACAAAAACATATATTTTTATTTGTAGAACGTAGGTAAATAAAAAATATATAGATGTCAATATCAATAAAATCAATGCTACGTCTTGCCGTCAACGGCATACAAATATTCTAAATTATAAAACAAACGAACGAACGAATGAATGGTGCTATTCTTCAAACTACGAAGTTAAAAAAACTACTTGATGAATTAAGTTCGTTCTTAACTTATTTCGAACCGGGAACGCAAATTAAAGCAATTTTAAGATAGACATTAACCGAGCTAATTCAACACTTTTTGACTTAAAAGTCGCGACTCTTCTATCATGGGACTTTGTCACCTGCCCGAGGGTGTTATGACGTGACTCCTTGCCCCAGGCCCGTAAAGGCCCATTATTTAGCAACTTTAGCTTATTAAGCTTAGCAAATATTAGCGCGCGCCTGTTGACGAATATTCTAATCTAAACACCGCGACTCAAAAAATGAGATCAAAACATTACGACCTTTTTGGCATATGAAGTTGAACTGTCAAAATATAAGTTCGGAGTTCGTTTTACATTTATTAATTTGGAATTTTTTGTTCAAACAGACCGATATTTTTTAAGGTGTTAAAAGAATCACTTTTTTTTAAGACGTTTTAAAAGTACCACTCATCATCTGCCTAGCCTTTTCCCAACTATATTGGGGTCGGCTTCCAGTCAAACCGGATTCAGCTGAATACCAGTATTTTACGTGGAGCGGCTGCCTACCAGACCACCACAACCCATTAACTGGGGAACACGGTACTCCTTGGGCAAGACTGGTGTCAGATTATCTGGCTTCTGACTATCCGTAACGACTGCCAAAGATCTACAAATGACAGCCGGGACCAACGGCTTAACGTGCTTTCCGAGGCACGGAGGAGTCCCGGTATGTAAAGATGGTCACCCATCCACAGACCAACCTCGGCAAGCGTTGCTTAACCTTGAAGATCGACCCGTGCGGCTGTTATTATTTACCACTAATAACTAAAAATATGTTTTGTTGTAATTCTCATGCTGTCGATAGTAACCACTATTTCCGTCAATAGATGGCATTGCGGGTATATTATAATACAGATAAACAGAAAATATTTAGGTTCTGTTAATTATCCTTTAACACCTAGGCCTATATTTTGGAATGAGATGAATGATAAAAAATACAACAATATCATATTATTAATATTTGAAAATATTAAGAACAGCAGGAATAAAAAAGTAAGGAAATGAATAAGTTAAAATAATTCAAAAACAATAACGACTGTCGTGATTCGAACCCACACCAAGTCTTTCGGCATGCAGTTTCTTTACCGACGGACTATTGTCTACTTCTGTTGGAAATTAATTAAAATAGCCGATCTTATTTATTTCATGGGTTTTCGCTGCTTAGCTCCTCAAAAGTATATTATTATGAGCCTGTAGTGTCCCACTGCAGGGCAAAGACCTCCCTTCCTTTCTTCCACTGTTCTCTGTCCTTCGCCACATCTGGCCAATCCCTTCGGTAAAAGGACCCGTCCCGCCAGCTCAGTTCCATTTTAGATTGGCAGCTGAGTTGCCTACGTCTGCGATTTGAGTTTTGTTCTGCGACTGTTTCTTATGCGGTCTTTGATTCCAAGAATACTTCGTTCCATTGCTCGCTGACAGACCTCGAGTGCGGACTTTTGACGTTTAATGACTACGTTTGCGCTCTGTGGGTGACGGTACGAAGGATGCACAAATCCATGAGTTTCCTTTTGAGGGAAAGTGGAAGTGCTCCTTTCATGGGGTGTTTCATCGACCAATAGCTCTTCCAGGCGTTTTCGGTGCGTCGAGCAACTTATTTATCTTGCCTCGCCTGGAAAGAGACTATTTGGCCGAGGTATATGACCCAGAAGTAAGTTTCTGCAATATTGTAATATGTTGTGGCTCCTTTTTTTTCTTTTAACAATGGTAAATAAAAATTTAATTGTGGTTTTAAGTATGCAAAACCCATTTTATTATTATTTCGTCAATATTGTAGTATAAAAAGACAGTTCAAAAGATAAAATAAATACAAAAATAATAACTGTTGCTGGGGATCGAACTATGGGCCATTTGTCGTTCAAAACAGACATATTTGAATGTTGTTCATCCTCAAAGCACATAGCGTACATATAATATATAACCTGACCGTAACTATAGGCATTATTTATGCAAAATTCTTAAAAATTAACAAAATTAAAAAATAAATAAAAATTACATTTTTAATTTTTGTTCAGTAGTTTTCCCGCCTATTGTACATCGTATCAATCGTGGGGTGTATCTATGATTTACTATTGTATTACATGTAAAATAGAAGATCGTTTGGGTAACGGATATATTGTTAAAACAAGTATTTTGATTAACAGCTACGGGAAATAGTAAGTATTTTTTCCCATGTCGACCAACGAATAGTTGTCGAGGGTTTTCTTATAAACGTGGAGTAATCGTTGGCCATACATTAGGGCTTTATCTGCGGGGCCCGAGCTCGTGATCGAGGGCCCTGAGCTGGGCCCCGGCCGAGCACGGCGCAATTTTTTTGCCGATACCCGACTGAGCTTTTGTTAAGACGACGGACGTCCTCACGCATTATATTTTTGCAAGGTAATTTATAAAGGTAAATGTTCGATTCAACATCAGTCATCGCTGCAACATCATTCAGCGCTCAACATCATCAACATCATTCATTCAGCGCTGAATAACAGCTACAGACGTCAATTTTTCGTTTTCCAATCTAAATCTAAACTAATATTATAAAGAGGAAAGATTTGTTTGTTTGTTTGTTTCGATTTGGCTCAAAAACTACTGAACCGATTTGTTTCAAAAATTCTTTCACCGTTAGAAAGCTACATCTTCACCGAGTAACATAGGTTTTATTTAATTCCAGAAAGAATTAGGGATCCCTACTAAAATTGAATTATGTAACCCAAGGTGTAAAAAAAATTGACATAAAATGTCTTTCATCGCATGCGCTGCGAAAACTATTGATGATACATAAAAATATATGTACATTATTTTTATGTATCATCAATAGTTTTCGCACAACACACATAATTAAAGTACTCATTCTTACCTCACTATTCGGGTTAAGTCCTAGGACCGCTTTTTGTTCAAATTGTGCAATCAAAGCCCAGTTGGAAAGAAAAAGTGATGATTTTGATATCAAGATATTAATCCTTACTTATCCATTTAAATTGTTTGATAATTAAAATGGATTATTTACATGTAAATTACACTTTAAATGATTCAAATCGGACTTTTTGTTTCAAAGTTACGACGGGTATAAAAATGCTCCTAGTATGAAAAATCCGATGAAGTTGAAACACGTGATTTGGATGAATAAAATTAGAATAACAAATATTTGGATTTTTCGAAAATAAACCCTTAAGGGGTGAAGTTTTTAGGGGAGGACATTATTGCTTACTTCAATTTACGTTGGTATTGGTATGGACAAACTAAAATTGGGATAATTGAAACAGATCTAACAATTTTTGCAAAATCAACCCCTGACGAGGTGAACGGGGTGGATAGTCGCGCTGATCCAGAGACCACATAATCAGCAGCAGAAATGGCTGGGTAATGAATGAAAATCGTTTTGCTTCATTTTCCAAAACTAAAGGGGGTAAAGCGGACGTTGAAGTTTGTGGAGTACCTACTAATTCCGCACGGACGAAGTTAGCTAGTTCCTAAATAAAGCAAAACATATAATGGGCATAAATAAGGACATTCTCAGCGGCATGCGGCAACGCGGCGCGCAGGGCGAAGACCACGACCGTGCGCGGCAGTTGAATATTGTAGAATTAGTAAGTTAAAAATAACATTTTGTTATTGCAAAATAACAAAATGTTATTTTTAATACACTGCTTGAATATTTTTTGAAACTGAATCGCAGGATGAAATAACTGCTAAATTTTCTTATTATTACTGTTTATGTTTTACTGCTGTAGTAAATTACCAACCACCAGAAAATAAAATATCTGCCCATTATTTTTTTCAACTGATATAGAACCATTCCTAATGTTTAAATAACAGTTATAAAAATGATAACCTGTTTGACTATGATTTGATGACTATGAGTTGTGCAACTTTGGCATACTAAAAAGAATCGTGGGCAGGCTACATAATATAACATAACATAAATAATTATGATGAACGCCGCCAATCTTTCAGCTTAACCTCCACTTAACGCATCCATAGCTCAAGGTACGAAATGACGGACGTGGGCGCTTCATCACGTTTATAACGCTCATTAGCCACGAGGAACAAAAACAACGAGTTACCAGTCGCCGCTGATAGAATACTGAGTGGACAGCACTTCATGTGAGGCCTACGCTAACTGGCCGCCGGTCACGTTTCCCCGAGGGGAGGAGAATGCGTAACTAACAGGTCTTGATTGTGCAACCTACTCGGAATATTTCTTGTTCATTTCAGTATTCCTAATATTTTTTTGTCTTTTGTTTGGCTGTTTATTAAATGTTTTGGTAAGTGTTTACTGCCCGGGCCACAGTCCAGGCTGAGCGGTCACAACTATCTCAATCAATCCACATTTATTAAGATAACCTACCCTACGGTAGGTACTGGAGTTTACAGGAGGAATAGTAGTATGAAGTCGAATTCAATCCTTAATATTGTGAATGCGAAAGTGAGTTTGTTTGTTACGTTTTCATGCCTAAATCGCAAAATCGATTTTGATAAATTTTGATGCAGAGATAGATGGGACTTGGAGATATTAAAAGCTACTGGTTTCGCGAAAATCTATATTAACGCGAGCGAAGCCCCGGGGCCCGCGGGTGAAAGCTAGTAGTGATTAAACGGCGCAGTCCAATGAAAAGGCTAGGCTTTTAATGAAACGTCTGGTTAAGCTACTTGGCTGCGACATATACATATACCGAAAAAGCTGACGGTCTCGTTGCATAGACAAATGATAGAAAACTCTAGATAGAAATAGTTTCTTGTTAGGAAACAAGAATATCTCAAGTTTTTAAAGCAGTGTTTTGCACAAGCAATTGTTAATTTAGTCGTTGTGGTATCCTCTTGTTTCTTGGCAAGCCTTGGGAACGCTGCGTGGTTAATAAACTCTATCGAATTATTGTCTTCGTAACTGTATTTTGCATTGTGAGTTTTTCAGCATGTTATCTGCAGTGTGTGTTCTTTTAAATATTCCCGCGTTCGTTCATTACGTTGTTGGAAAAATAAAGTGTGTTTACTAACAGCATTTGTAGAATACTTTGTTTTGTTTGTCCCACTTGCACGAAAGAGTAACAAATGTCTATCCATCCTCAAAATGTTTCGCGTTTATAATTATTGTAAGTAGAATTTGTATTCACTAAAAGATTGAAAAACAATCCTGCATTTTTTTAATTTCTTTATCGTAATTTATTTGATCTCCGTAATCCATTCTTAGCTAGTTTCAAATCTCTTGGATATGCTGGCATCTCTGTCGACATTGACGCCCCGCAGCAGCCATCCCTGGCCGGGTCTCAGCGGCTGCTGGCCCAGGGGCTGGTCCTCAGCGGCGGCGGCCTGCAGCAGCAGCATGCGGCGCGGCCGGCTGGACGTGTTGGCCGGGCTGCCGTGCACCAACAGGTAAGAGAATACCACAACGTCGCCGCGAGCCGCGATCACTGGGGTGGCATTGTCTAAGGAGAATTTCGTCTGGAATGCAATTAAACTTTTTGTAATTGCTGCATTAGAATCTGGCTCGATGGTGGCTAGAATAGAATTTCAAAGTGTGAGCTAAAATCTATTGAAATGCATGAAATTGCAAAATGAGAACCAGTCATCGCCAGTTGTCGCTTAAAACCAGCGCTGTGGTTCTGTCTCGCACAAGAGTTACAGCATTATGCTTAGCGATAGCTGTTTTGCATCTCTCAAACTTGAGTAGGTATATATATGTGTGACTAGTTTTTATTCGTTTTCCGTACCTCAAAAGGAAAAAAAAGGGAACCCTTATTGTCTGTCGGTCTGTGACGAGCCTTTTTCTCAGGAAGTCGTGGAGGTCTCATGTTGAAATTAATATCAAATACGTAAGTCGATGGTACCTTGGAGCTTTAAAATATCAAGCTTCTTAGTCACCGAAATAATGTATCATTTTTAGGACATATTTTGGCACTCGCTAACCTAAATCAAAATCTATAGGGTACTTCCCGTTGACCTAGAATCGTTAAATTTGCCATGATGCAAGGTCTCACAGCACAAATAATGGAAACAGTTTGAAAATTGATAATTTATCCTTTAATCACATTTTTTTTGCGATTACAATCTTATATTTGCAGTTGAAAGAATGATCGTTGCAGTTGAAATTTTTTTAAACAACTACAAAGTTAAGTTTGTCCGTCAATCGTACTTATCGTTTCATCAGCGTAATGAGTGTTTTAATAGTTTATAAACTTCAGTACCTAGGTAATGTTTAGGTACTCGGAAAAAATCGAGACACGATTCCCGTAATAGAGGAACTATATCTACATACTAGTTTGTACGGAACCCCTAGTGCACAAGTCAGACTAGCTCTTGTTTGGTTTTTAGGGTTCCGAACATCCATAAGAAACGGAACCCTTAGAGGATAACTCGAGTGTCTGTCTGTCTGTCCGTGTGTCACAACCTTTTTTCGCCGAATCTACTGGACCGATTTTGTTGAAATTTTGCGTAAATAAATAAATTTTGAGTATTGGTCACTTTTGGGGGACAAACTAGAAATTAAAAAAAAAAGTTTTTCAAGCTGTACCGTGTGACATATCAAATTAAAGGGCTTATTGTGAGGATTTTAATTATATTTTTTTCCATAATTTAAAATAAATAGTTTAAAAGTTATTCAAGAAATTAAACGAAAAAATTACCATTTATGAAAATAAAAACGCAGATAACTTTACCTAAAGATTACAGGAAAAGCTATAACAAGTCTATAGTGTTTAAAGACCATTTTACAAAAATTAAATTCGTTCGGAACCCGTTGCACGCGAGTACGACTCGCACTTGGTCAGTTTTTTGTTATGATACCTGTTTACTAACTCAAGCAGTCTCAAGTAGGGCATTTGTCACTTTTATGATGTTCACACTAAATCCTTACTTGATCCACATAATGGAAGTTAGTCTCCTTGGCTCCGACGTCCTCCTGAGGCCCCAGCTTGTGCGAGCCGGGGTACACGAACAGGCCCCCGTTGTCGGGCCCCGCCGCGTCCAGGTGCAGGAAGGCTGCTATCATGGAGTCCTTCTCATACGGGAAGTAGTGGTAGTCCTGAAACAGAAAAGGCAAAAGTTTTACCTATTCAGCATAGCTGTCGACGATTCGATCAGTTTCCGGATTAAACAGACATAGACACATATAGGTAATAATATGACCATTTACAAGGTATAACATAACATAATAAAAAATTTGCTGATCAGTACATTTTGTCGAGTTTTGCGCACATAAATGTTTGGATGGCGGTCGATTTTTAAAAGTTGTTCATAATGATGAGTACAATGACCAATTAATGTTCAGGTATTGCGTTTATTCTGTTTCTGTAACACGTTGTAGTTAGAAACGCAGGAGAAGAACGTTGAACGTTGAAAAGTACGGTCATTAGTCTTCAAGTAATCGATATTTTAATATTTTTAGGGTTCAGTACCTCAAAACAAAAAACGGAACCCTTATAGGATCACTTTGTTGTCCGTATGTCGGTCTGTCACGACCCTTTTTCTCAGGAACGCATTATGGTATCATGTTGAAATTAATATCAAATATGCAGGTTTATGGCCCCTTGGAGCTCTAAAATAATCAAGCTTCTAAAACAACGCAATTTAAATATATGACTATTTATGTTTAATTTTTGCAATATGTTTTGATAATCGTAAGTAAATTAAAACCTTTTTTCCTTCGAGCTAGAATCATGACATTTGGCAAGAAGCAAGGCTTATCACTTCATAACACACAGACAAGCGCCGCCGTCCCATTTTTGTCCCACCGGCGAGTTTAATCGTCTCTAACTTTTTATTTTTTTTACTTAGGTCCGTGAAACTTTTTGACTTGTATACATTTATTGTAATTTTGAAATTGAAAATGTTACCAATTAAATTGTAATAATAGTAAATGAAAAAAAAAAAACGAAATTGACCTAGAACTGGAGGTAATTTTTGTTCCATCAGTATTCTAAGCGATAAAATTAGATGTAAGGACTTTAATCTGGGTAGCTGCAGGGGTGAAAGGGTGATGTGTGCGCACATGAACAGATGACCATCGTTTCTATCAGTCAGTTGCAAGTCGCTTTGCATAGAAAGTGTACTTAATTGTACAACTCACGCTTTATAGTAAAATCTAGTCAACGTCGCGAAATAAGGGAACCCCACGAAATTATGTCCTGTTTGAACGATATTTTAGAGGACAACAGATAGCGACTCTTTAGAATTCTCTGACGACGGCTACAATTTAGAAAACAGTTCCAGTTCTTCTTCTGACAAACCTGAAGAAACCACTCAGAGTAAATAACAAAATACGACAAAGTAATTTTTTTTTTATATTGTTGGAAATTTACAGCAATTACAATGTTTACTTTATATTATAAGTTACTATTAGTCAGTTACAAGTTTTCACTCGTAGTAAATAACCCTAACTATATTACATATATATCTGAAACTTTATACAGCGCTATTTATTGGTTATTTATTTATTTTTGTAGCTACAGCAATAGCTATTTTTTTGTAATTTTCTGAAGCCACAAATAAAACCTAAAGACTTTTACTGCAACTGGGAGAAAAATTGGGAACACAGTGTATGAATTAGAAAAAATATTTTTTTAGGTACGGAACTCTAACAAAAAACGTACGAGGTGTCAGCCAAAATGCACAATTAATTAGTCGACTGTGAAATGCCAGCTGTGTACGAAACTTTCTGCAATAAATGCACTGGTAAAGAATATTAAATTTGTGTAATATTTGCCATAAAATGATAATAACTAGTTCATAGATTTTTTGTAATTTAGTGAACTTAGATACTATTGTATTTGTGATGATTATGAAAAGGAACGAAAAATTTCTTTTTAGACTTTTAGTCACATGGGCATGCAAAGGTTTACAATTTCACATATTAATTTTAAAAAAAGGAAGAAAAAAAGAAATTCGAAATTAGTTACGTTTTTTATTCTAAAGTATTAGTAAGAATTTAATTTAAATGAATCAAATAAACATGTTTCAAGCAAATTAAAAAAAAATGGTAAAAACTACATTTCATGTCGCAGGTATATTAATAAAAGTTGCAATAAAAGTCATGGGGCAAAATTGTCACGGCGGCGGTTCTGGGAGGTCGTAACGTTCGGCACACATTCGACACGGTTATAGTGTCTATATTAATATTCTGAACTTTTTGCGATTACAAACTTACGTATGTACATCTACTCGTATCTATGGGATAACAATTTTTTAACTGAAAAGTTAAGTTTGTGCTTAAATTTTTGACTGTCCTACCTACTTATCTTTTTGTCATAATAATTAAAGTTGTTTCATAGTTACACTTCATTACCTGCTATAGTGTACTGGATTCCCTCTATAGACGGCCATCGGTGCGCGCGTCAGGCTCGCACTTGTCCGGTTTTTTTTGTTTTCAATCACAGCACGGTGGTTCTTTTTATTTTATTCCTAAGTCAAGTTTTTCAGCAGATAGGTGTTGACTAAAATAGCTTACCTGATGCATAGGATAAGCAGCTCCTTTTTCAGGTGGCTTCAGATGAGCCTTGGTGTGATGTAGCACAATGTTGCTGGTCCCCATGATGTCTTCAAGGGCATCCAAAAGTCTGCTGCTGAACAGGAACGAGTTGAACACGGCGTGGTGGTACTGCAGGTTGTGGATCCCTTTCACCTGTGCAGCGACGGAAGAAAACTTAGTATTTATTGGTGAAACGTAATGTTTTTTCGAAGTTGGGGTACAATGTATTATTGCAATACTAAGAATGTCTCTGTGAGGTCTGCTGTGTGCGGGCGGAGCACCGCAGTGTCCTCGTCGAGGCGAACGGCGGCGGCGACCTTTCGTGTCTAGTCCTGGTTCAATCCATGGTCCGGAGCGAGGAGGCCTGGGATGCGGTCACCTCCTGCGAAGCAGCTAGCGAAGGAGTAGGCGGACCGCGTGCGGGAAAGAAGAGCCCCACGCCCAAATAGTCGTAACAGAAGAAGACGCCTCAGGTGTCGGGAGTCGCAGGGCGATCCTTGGCCACCGTAGGCGCGGGCTTGTGGACGGCTAGCGTCGGGTGGCTCGCTGTCCGATCACAACCAAGCCCGGGTCGATGGCGAGTTGTGTTCCACGCACGCCTCAAATAGATGTTAGCATAAGAGACGGGGCCCGTTAGGGCCAGAGGAGGTTGCGGAATTCGTTTAGGAGGAACACGGATGGGTTTAGTCAATCAGAGCCTGACACATCCTTCCGCTCCTCCCAGAGCGGAAAAAGTCATTTGATGACGTCCCATGCTCAAAAAAAAAGAATGTCGATGTACCTATGTGTACCTGAACATTATTTAAAATTATTTTCTAAATGAAAATAATTTAAAAAAATGTTTTATAGTAAGAATATGTTAGAAGAATATTGTTTCACTAGCTGTAACCCGCGACTACGTTCGCGTCAAACTCGTAAAACAGCATAAATTACACCCGATTCTTTTTTTTGTTATGGGTACTTCCAAGTAAACATGCATTTACTTAGTAAAAAGCTGTTATTTTGACAGTATAAATAGACTCGTCAATTCCATTTATCTGTACATGTATGTTGTATGTGTATGTCATGGTATAGAAGGTTTGCAGATAAGTAACTAGCATCACTTTCTCACCGTTTGTGCGGCATCAGTCTTCCTGTCATCCACGTCACTCCCGACCCACGAACTCTCCATCTTGTCGTGGTTCTTCCTCGCGAACAACTTGTTATATTCTTCACTGATGGCATTCAGTTCTTCCTCTGAAAGAACGCCTTTTAGAATGATGTACCCATTTTCTTTGTAAAATGATTTTTCTTCCTGAGTTAGTCGGCCCATGACTGTAACAATGATTGTGTTGGAACAGAATTATTGTGTCAATTTGTTATACAATTTTGTTTTCGTAATGATAAGCCCCGATAGTGATTCTAAGGTTATCTATGTCATAACATATTGACAAAATGTTTGTAAACATGATTTTGTCATTTAATTAAAAATCATCAGTTAACAAAAAACACTCGTAAAATGCTGGTAAAATTCCAAAGTTATACACATTATTAGGAACCCAGTGGAACGCCAGGATAAAAGGCAGGCTCGCCACGCCGACACTGCTAGAATGCAACGCACCGAACATATACGGAAGGGCAGAAACTGCAAATATAATAATATCACACTGATAAGAAGGGGTGCTGCGGCAAAAGAGGAGGGGGCGATGAATGTCTATTGTTACACAACAAGAGAAAACAGAAGGTCTCGTGAAATATAAAACAATTATTTATTGAAGTAGAAAATTTATACTAAGAACGGATTAACTACGTATTTTAGAAGATATAATAAGTCGTTATAGTTGTGGTAGTTTCAAGGGTAGCTTTTTTATTATAGAAACGCAAGCAGCGTTTGACCACTATCTCAACTGATGGAAACTGATGATGTGGTCGATGATGGAGCACGCTTGCTACAACTAAGCTATTCACTCTTAACTTAACTTAAAGATCACAAAACTTGTAGGTACCTTCCAGCGGCTTCGTCGGCGATTATCCCAAAGAAACGTACTTCAGGAATGACAAGCATCCTACTACCAGTGTGCCACGTTGCATCAAATTTTTCAGTTGATTAACAAACAGCCAGACATCCACTCACTCACACACAAGTTACTGCATCGACGGTGATGTCCGTTGCTGAAACTTTTATAGCATTTTGTATAGTAGACCTTCTGTCTGTCCCTATGGTATGTTGTGGTTGGTGCATGCCTCACGGGGGATGCATCAACCTCCCAGCGCGATGGATATGTGTTGTACTTTACATCGCTGCATCCACTTGACATTGAAACCTGTCTGTTGGTTAAGCAACAACTTGCTTATTAGTAAGTGTCATGTTAGTTCTTGTTCTGTCTAGTGACTAAAATCAGATTCAATTAGATATAGCTTTTTTCCCGGATTCAGTGCACAATTTTACAACAACAGTAGGTAATAATATTATTGAAGTGAAAACTTCTTTTGCGGCGTTGTGGACACGTGACCTGATCGAAAATTCGTAACGGAGGGAAAGTTCTGAAGTGTTAATTTTTTAATGGAATATAAATTATCATGTTTGTGTAGGATAGCGCCATAAATGAATATTGTATTTTAAACAAATGATAGTACTTTTATACTGATAATCAAAGCAATTCGTGCGAAATTATTCCCTAACCATTCCAAAATATCAAAAATGCACAACGTTTACGTTCAAGTTTTCTCTTCTGCCGACACTGTCGGAGTGCAACCCGTTGTTATTTTTTTATCGAACAGGTTCGCTGATACTATAGTTAATATTAAAGATTGCTGGCGTAATAAAATATAACCATATCTTTTGAAATCATGTTCACAAGATTTCAGTGAGATTTCCGTATCATAAAATTTCTGTCGATAAAATCTGAAACTCCAAAACTTCCAAGCACCAATCGATGCACAACATAACAAAACAAGTACCTTCCTTCGCTCATAACACATTCAGTGTCTGCAGTAACACCATGTGCTTGCTGCACAAACTTGCCCCGTGCGTCTCTCTGGTTCCCTTTAAGGATGCTGTTGCACCAGAGATGTACGAGGTAGCTAGGCGGTGCGAGAATGTATAGCAGTGCTATGAAAAATTGTGACTAAGCTGTGCGAGAAGCTTGTGTGGTGCGAGAATGCGTAGCGAAGCTGTCCCGCACACATCCTTCGTCCACATACAGCTGGACCTTCTGAAGGCCGCTAAGCATCCTCGCAACACTCAGCTACACACCGTTTTACAGCGTCGCAACTCAACCTCACCTCGCAACGTTCAAGTTCCACGCACAGCTGTGGTGGAAACAGTTACCTATTTTCACAGCTACTTCGCAAATATCTGGTGGAAAAGCAACCTTTTGTGTAGCTCCAGGGCAGCAAGCTAAGCTACGCTTTATAAGGAAATGTTGTCTGTCCATTGCAACCCACGACAACGATACGCATGAATGCATGGCTGGCAGACAAATGAACAACGTAGCTAACATGGCAAACCTGTTTGTGCACATACTATCTATTGATGGATGGTCGACTTTATTCTCGACATCTTAAGACTTTGACATATCGGCACTGCGCTTGGCACACAAATATCATTATAACTTCCAAACTGCCGAACAGAATTGAAAAATTCTTCCTATTCCAAAGAAATATTGAATTGTTCCTTTCCTAACTGTATGTATGCATGCATTGTGGATTTGGAGACATACATTGTACTTTCAAGAGCTCGTGGCTAAATAATAAAAAATAAAACTTTAATTCGGATAAGCAACATCCATATGGGTTAGTATTTTTAGTAAACTTATAATCTATTTAGAAACTAGGCTGTTGTTGGAAATGCATTTCCGAACAACATCACCTAACAAAGGAGAGTCATACCTCCCCGCTATGGTTTTGAGGATGGAGTTGGAGCTGACCCGCACTCTACAGAGCAAAGAGGTAGATTTATGTCTCTGACAATGGCTAGGAAGCCATCGGCGTGTGCTTGTGCAAATATACCTGATGCACTGCAGAAACGGGGCAGCCCCATCAACATCCTGAACCCGTTATTATACTGGACCCGTAGGGCGCTGATAGCCCGCTGAGTATAGTTGGCCCGGTAATATCAGCCGCACGGGTCGATCTTCAAGGTTAAGCAAAGCCTGCCGAAGTCGGTCTGTGGATGGGTGACCATCTTAACATATCGAGACTCCTCCGTGCCTCGGAAAGCACATTAAGCCGTTGGTCCCGGCTGTCATTTGTAGATCTTAGGCAGTCTTTACGGAGTGTCAAAACCCAGAAAATCTGACACCAGTCTAACCAAGAAGTACCGTGTTACCCAGTTAATGGGTTGTGGAGGTCTGGCAGGCAACCGCTCCACGTAAAATACTGGTATTCAGCTGAGTCCGGTTTGACTGGAAGCCGACCTTAATATAGTTGGGAAAAGACTTTGCACTTTGTTGTCCCGAATATTCTGGAAGTAGGTACGACTAAAGTAATGGTGCCTAGTATGCCTACTGCCAGCGATGCCAGAGGCCTCTGGCGTCGACTAGTGAGATTCTGTCAGTGGTAGTGCGGCGAAGTGTTAAAACGTCAAAAATGTATGGATTGAGAACTCTGTGAAAATGTCACGTGATCAATTCCTTATATTTTGGCATCTCGACAGTCGTATTCGCCAGTAGATGACGTGGTTCTATATAATAGGTTTACTGTGAGGTTGCATGACAAGATTTCACAAACCTACCATCATCTTCCTGCCCTTATCCCATGTTACTTGGGGTCGGCGCAACACGCTATCACTAACTCCCTTTTCTTTCATATCACTCCTAACACAATCCATCCATCTTTTTTTGGCCTCCCTCTCCCTGTCCATCCATCCACATTTACATTCAGAACTCTTTTAGTTTCGTGCATTTCATCCCTCCTCTTCACATGACCATACCAAGATAAGCGGTTCCCTTTTAACTTTTCAGTTACTGGCGCCACTTTTAAACTACCTCTAATTTCACAAACCAACCGAAGATCAAATAAACAAACCAGAAATTTAACGAACAATCTGCTGCGTCAAGTTTACTATAACCTCACTATAGTTGCTGATATATTTTTTTCAATGTTTTTAAAAACCTTTCAGGTGCAGTTATTTATGGGCATTGTGCAGCTGAGCAGCCATTCGTACCCGCTACTTACTGTCCCGCAGCCGGATGCAAACAGAGACAAAAAGTTCAAGCCGGCAGGTTGAGAGTGCTGGTTGCCAACTTGTCGACCTATTTATTTCCAATACGTTGGTATTTACAGCTTTATTTGCACTACTACAAGCAGTCTCGTGGATTAACTATGTTTGTTTTTGTCGGAATATCTACTTCTGTGTCTATTTAAATAAACTTACTACATACTCGTGTTACGTCACTTTTATTTTGGTTAATGTCTGTGAAGTTAGGTCTTTCCTGCCTAATAGTTTATTAATCGTATAGATAAGATTCGAAAAGATCTTTTATTATTTATAGACTACACACTGCCTCATTGCTTTCAAACGTCACTATTGAGGATGTGATTCGGGGTTTTGATTCCCGTGTGGGGCATAGTTTTATTTGGTTTTTCCAAAAATAATTTCTCAAAAGCAGCCCAGACTCTGTCCGAATGTGTGCCCAGATAATGGCTTAGCTAAGCATACTTCGAGAATCGCTGAGAGTAAATCCTACAAGCGTAAAATAAAATGTTCTGGAGCAGAATAGTGAGGGGACCCGACCTCAAAAAAAGGGAACAGGAGAAGAAGAAAGAAGTGTAGGTAATCTTGACGAAACTAATTTAAAAATGTTATTAAGTTTTCATAGTTTGGCTCCAGGTTCCTGTAGAGGAGAGCGGGGCTAAACGTGCCGCGGGATGTTTTTCCGATGTAATTTAACAATGTACCGAACGTTACTGGTCAAATTAAAATAGTTGCCATCGGTGCGCTGTAGCGTTCCGTTTTTTGACGAATTTACTTGATATGTGTATCTATTTTTTCATAAAGCCTATTTCAATCGGCCCAACTTCCCCGCGGCACATTTCGCCCCGATCTCTCCTACCTGTCGCCTCTCCCTGGTGCCTGCCTTGTTGGAGTAAGTCTACCTAAGTACTATTACTATACACTGGGTATTTAAATATCAGTGCACTATTAATAGGTCTACACTCACAATTCGCCATTACGTTTAGTTAGCAGGAGATATCTACGCACGTATACAAGCATGCAGCCCAGACTTCGTAGGTTTGAGCCAAGCGAGTAATAAGCAATTTCCGAGGGGAGCTCACTAATTTGCGTCGCCGTGAAAAGGACGCGTCGGAGCTATAGCTCTGCCTACCCTACTGCACGTATGTCGGGGGTGAACATCTCTGCAGGTAGCTATGACTGTGAGGCAACAGGAAATACGGGTTGCACGGCTTGTTAGTCCGTGACTGCTCGGCATGTACTTATTGGACCAACCAATAACACATGCCAAGTAGTTACCAAACCAAGAAGTTACCAACAGTATCCATAATCTAAGATACAAATACCAACTTGTATCTTAGATTTTGGATACTGTGTATATCAATTTAGATTGGTTATAAGAAAACAGGCAAGCCAAAGAGAAATCGTGCTGACCCCAATTATATTGAGAAAGGGGATGATGATCTTCAAAATAATAGGTTTTTGTCACTTTAGCTTTTCAATATTTCGCACCTTTAAAGTAAAACCGTTACTAAACGAAAATTTCAATGAATTCTATCTAAAAACAGTGACTATTTTCTAATATTGGCTCCTCTATAAAATTTCACAATTTCATTTAGTAACGGTTTTACTTTAAAGGTGCGATTTCATCGTCATCACTTCAGCCGAAATACATCCATTGCTGCACATAGGCCTCCCCAAAGCATCACCAGTATGACCGGTCCTGTGCGTCTCGCGTCCAGCAGACCAGGTCACCAGTCCGCGTTTTGGGAACCCTTTCGGGCCAAACATTTTCTGAGTCAATTTTAAAAACAAAAATACAAGAAAAAGTATCAGTTGACAATATATTCCACAGTTCCAGGCGTCACTGCCGTGGCGGAGGATCTCATTATTGTTCAGATCTCAGTGTCTTTCCAATCCGGGATTATCGCCGAGCACAAATGAGCCGTCTGTCGGAAATCATTCGCGTTTATTGGAGCCCTCTCACTCAGCCCTTGGCTTTTGTTTATTTTATATTTTGTGATAGTTAATTAAGTGGATTAATTATGGGTGGCTTACGGATATGCTCTGCTGGAATAGATGAGTTTTTATTCTGAAAGAGTTCTGAAGGCTGGTTTTATTGCAATTATCTACAAATTGCTTTTCAATATCTTCATCATCATTTCAATCGAAGGACGTGACTGCTGCACTGCTGGACGAGGACCTCCCCCAAGCGTCGCCATCGATTGGTTTAGTTGATATATTTCAAATGAACTTAAATTATAACGGACACCTAAAAAGTTAATTCGCATACTTCTCGATGAGTTCGGTGAACTTTACCGACTTGGTTGTAACCATTCCATATCATAACAAAAACGTCTTTTTGAAGTTTATTCGCATCATCATAATTCATTTTCCATGTTGTCTCAATATTAAATATTCCCTCTTTCATAAAAAAAACATTCAGACATAATCTTCTCAAAAAACCATTCCCGTACCTTCTTCAAAAGAAATCGTTGAAATATACCGCATTATCATACAGAACATATTAAGGGCCAATAATTGCCGCTATCTTAAACACACAAGGAAATACACAGTCTTAGAGAGGCAGTATATCATATTTATCGAGCAGTCGGCAGTCTGGGATGTATGCCTGTGCCGATATACGCCGGAGCCATGAATATCGCCGGCACCGCATTATCCATTGACAAATGCCTCACCATAACTGAAATTTATGCAAAGAACCCGTCGATGGCTAGCGAAATGTTTATTTGTGCGGCTTTTATCAAACACTCGGACATAACAAATAGCTTTGTCATGTATTGCGGCTCTGTTTGTGTTCTTCTGTTGTGGGCTTCGTCTTTAAAAGTGTTGTGTTTTGACGATGTGCCCACAACCTAATACACGAACTGCCGCTGATATATTGTTAAGAAAGTGTTCTCCCTTTATTTATGCCGAGTTTCCTTGTTTTTGTAAGTGAAAGCTGTGAGTGACTTGATATATTAAATAATTTTTATTTTTGTTATCTGAGGCGTAAGTGAAGTATGTTTGGCTTTATGAGTTAATGGCGTCTCGTGTGGGAGTCAATTTAAGGATTGAGGTTATTTTGGCGACATATTTGTTGACGAGTGATGTGGTATGGTGTCGGATGTAAAAGAATAGCACCATCCCATCACTTCCCGTGGGTGTCATTCGTAAGAGGCGACTAAGGGACTGACCAGAAAATGGGCAGCAGCAT
This sequence comes from Mamestra configurata, assembly GCA_002192655.3. Taxonomy (NCBI): domain Eukaryota; kingdom Metazoa; phylum Arthropoda; class Insecta; order Lepidoptera; family Noctuidae; genus Mamestra; species Mamestra configurata. The sequence continues at coordinate 84,725 of NDFZ01004831.1, forward strand.
TCTCTGTGCATTACAACAGCTAAACTGCGATCGCCAACCCGCCTGCCAAGCGTGGCGATTATGGCAAATTCCCCCTTTAGGGGAGGCCTAAGTCCATCAGTGGACGTCTTCCGGCTGATATGACGATAATGATGATGTGGTATACCTATCTATGGACTGTGCGATAGGGTTTACTTACAAACCTTGAGGATATTTGTCAGTTAGATTACCACACTCTGCCCGATCAAAATTTGGAGTCACATATGGACATAATGTAACTGAAAATGCTTACTGACACCAAAAACCATTAATTATCCTTGAAGCAGTTAGAACATTACTTAAAGAAAAGGATCTACAATATTAGTACGTGCGCTCTATTTACAATCCGTACTCTCAGTCTCCAAACACGCTACATGGGATAACATTCAATTTTGCACGACAATATTGAGACCTAATTAGGAAGTGAGCGAATTTTGCGGCAATGCCGAGTAGCGGCAAGCATACCGGCAACTGGACAAGCAAGTTTAGCTGATAGCGCACAGCTCGGTTTGAGATCGGATGTCGATACCTGTGTATCGGTGTACCTATCTGTGTATAATGGTACCAGGTAACAATTTGTCGGGAAATATTGGGAGACTGACGATTTGATGTTGGGGATCTAATTTGGAAGATTTTATAGCTAGAGTTAGGAATTTTACCTTTAGGTACGTGTGTGGTGGGTAGGTATGTGGCAGGCAGAGGAGTAAATAAAAATCAATTCACTTGTAGTACTTGGTTATTAAATGAGTCTTAGGTACAACACAACGTGTACCTAAAACAGTACAGAAAGTGAACAGGCTTCTTCGTCGACTTTGTCTCTGTCATCTATGACCTAGACTAGAGTCAAGAGCAAACCCATATTAAATAGAAATAATAAAAAAAAAATAAGAAAAAGAAGAAAATGACAGTCACAATAGTCAGACACACTACTTTTCAAAATGTCGGGAAATTAGATGTGTTTGTGGCAGTTTGCGACTGCGAACGCTCCTTAAAAATTTGAGAATGTACTCCCTGGAGATATAATTCCAATAATAATTTGGTTAGAAATTCAGGGAGAAATCGGCTTATACCGAATTCACTACTAGATCGGAATGTTACGCGTTCAGCCAGCCGTCCTGATTAGAACACTAACTGACTGAGTGCAGACTACTTTCATAACGTTGTTGGTAGTTGCTTAGTGACGAGACATAACATTCTATGACACTGTAACTGTCTGCCGTAAGAGTAGAAAGAAAAAAGGCAACATATTAATATGGCACACAAACGTTTGGTGCAGGTATGCGCCAAATATCCCATTGATTATAGGACTCAAAATCAGAGCATTTATTTCAATTGAACCAACAAGATCAGAGTGTCAATTCCACTAAATTGTAAGCAACGTTCGCATTCGCATGTCAGCCGCAATCTGTGAAAAATTTGTGGAAATTGAGGATTTTTTGACAGAGAACTTTGTTTAAAGAATAATAGAATTGGCCCGCAGGCCAGTCAGAAAGATCAATCTAGATGACCATTCCAAAGCGTGGATCTCGAGAATACTAGCAAGAAACTTAACTTAAAAGAAAATATAGTTACAACACATTGATTACTTAATTCATGTTCATTAATTGTTCATCTTTAATGCAAAACTAGACTAGAAACATCGTGGACCAACTTCAATTCGTAAGATGAACTGTAAATAATTCTGGTCCAGATCATTTCCATCGGTTTCGATGTAACAAAACTCAGTTACAAATTCGTTAAGTATAAATTCTTGTTGATTCAAACTGGCGGTTGGAACTGGCGCCTGCATTTTAAACAGTTGTGGTGGGTCTGTTGATCGCAAAGCTTTAGAATTAAGATTGCCTTCAGTAAATGTTTGATAGCTAGTTATGAAAGTGATCGGGTCGTTTGAATTTTCTTGAGCCTATTTGCATTGATTCTGTCGTGGATTTCTGTTCATGATTTTATACTTTCCAGGGCGTCGTACCCGAAGAGCAACCAATGGAACCCATTTAATAATCCCGCTGTCCAAAAGTCTCTCTGTCAGCGGGCTGTATCTCATGGAGAGTAATAATAATGTATTTAACGATAATTGTCCATACTACGATAATTGATAATTTATCTACTAATCCAACTAAACAACGCCTATTGATTTTATTGATCTTTGTTCTGTGTTTGTTTTTAGATCTGATGTACAATTAAGTATAAAGTTAAGTTAATAAATTTTCAATGATGTTTTGAAAGGATGCATACCAACACCTTAGCTTGTAACATGTTTACAGGAGAAGACGCCCCAGTAGTCGGGAATCGCAGGGCGATCCCCGGCCACCGTAGACGCGGGCCTGCAAGCGTTGGGTGGTTGGGTGGCGAGCGTTGGGTGGCTCGCTGTTCGATCACCATCAGGCCCGGGTCGATGGCACGTAATGTTTCACGCGCGCCTCAAAGAGATGTCAGCATAGAAGACGGGGCCCGCTAGGGCCAGAGCTTGCCAGGGTTGCGGAATTTGTTCGAAAGAGTCATCGCGGCCCTGGAACGCAAAGGGCTTTAGAAGGAACACGGATGGGGTTTAGTCAGTAACAGTCTGACACGCCCTTCCGCTCCACCCAGAGCGGAAGAAGTTATTTGATGATTTCCCATCCTTAAAAAAAAAAGTGTGCGTCTCGGGACACCCGACAGAAGTAATAACTTAAAGAAATCAAACTTGAACTATTTAATATGGGAAGCGTCTATCCGAAATACGACTAGCGCTGTGGGTTAGAGTGAGAGAGGAAAACCTACCACTGCCGAATGCGTGAGGGAAAGGGAAGCTGACAGAAGAAGAAGACAGACTGGCGCCGTAACGCGTTACGTTACGAAGCGGTTTACCCTCACATAAGAAGTTATCACTTCAAAAAAAGCTTATAACATGTTCATACTAGGTTCAAATAATATCGCCACAATAAAGCTTACCAGGTGTTCGAGATACTTTAAATAGCTCCAAAATATACGTATAAACGAGTAGGTACGTCTAAAAGTTTTAGTAAAATATTCTCATCACTTCGGTCAGAATTTTCCGTAGCCAAGTTGATTAAATTCGCAACCGCAGCGGGCTAAGCACTCGTGTATTTTGATTTTACAAGGACTGGTTTATTGGCGACTTAATAGCGTTTTAGGTGCGTAGCGTGGGCGTTAACGTGGCGTGACGGTGGGCTAATATACAATGTGATAGATGATATGGATACCTAAATAATTAGAATAGGTTACTGAGGGTTTGACCAACCCAGACATCATATTTCTCTGTAATTAAAATACCTAAAACTTCAGACAAAGTGATTTTCTTTTACCGATGGCGATCATAAATATAAACCAAACTACATTATATGCGCTACCCAAACGTCATGTGTTAAAGATCAACCTAGAGAAAACAAAAATTATGTTCTTCAGTCAACGCTTAGAAGCACCGAATGTTAATGTTCAATACAAATCGACCGTTATTGAAAAGGTGGATACAGCTAAATTTTTGGGCCTAATCATTGACAAGGAACTGGACTGAACTGGAAAGCACACACAGAAGAATTAAATAAAAAAATATGTTCTTCTGCCTATGCTCTCTATAAACTAAAACCTATCATAGGTACGGATGCCCTTATAACTGCCTACCATGGTATAGTCGGCTCGATATTGAGGTTTGGAGTTTTATTTTGGGGAAACTGTACAAATAGAGAAATTATTTTTAGGTCACAAAAAAGATGTATTAGGGCTATGTTTGGCTTGAAAATAACTGATAGTTGCAAACAGTATTTCATAAAGTATAAAATTTTAAGTCTGCCGTCCTTATTTATTTATGAAATAGCAAATTTTGTACAAACCAATCCCAACCTATTCAAGAAACTATCAGACGTATCTATTCGTAATCGACGGGATAACAATAAATTATGTGTACCAAGGTCAACCACGGCCTTAATGCGAAAAAGCATTTTTTGTTTAGCACCAATGATTTATAATAAAATCCCAAAACCTATTAGACAAATGCCTACTGCTCTATTTAAAATACATTTAAAAAAATATCTTGTTAATAAATGCTATTATACCATATCGGATTTCTTAAATGAACGAAATTAATTAATTGTATTTTTTCTGCAGTTACGACATTAAAAAAAAAAATTGAATCTTAAATCTATAAAACCTAATCTGTACATGTTCTTCTTTTTAAGTAGTATTACGATGAAAAAAAAAAATGTTTTTGTTGTTTAGACTCAATCTTTTGTGGTTATTTTAAACCAAATATTATGTTGTTTTTGTACGCCATAAATGGCAAAACATGCAGATCTAACCATTATTATAAGACCTTGCACATGTTATGATGTATACTCATGTTTTACAATAAAAATATATTCTATTCTATTCTATTCTATTCTAAATCCCTTATTTTTTGACTTTTCGACAGTCGGCATCGGCAAAAGAATTTTCTAAATATTTATTTTCAACTGTTCATGGTTGTGAAATCCAGTTAGTAAAAATGGCGTATTAGGCTTCAAATTCTCTTTTATTTCCTAAGTAAATTTCCTCAAACCACACATACAATGTTACGCACCAATACTGCGAGCCGGTTCAACCATACAACGTCAAACAACTGATGCGCTCATGCAAATCCACCAATGAGAACACTGCATTTTTCTAGCCTGGCTTAGCGAGGAAAAGGGCGAAGTGCCTTCTAAATACCTATGTTCCTCGTATTAGCACCAGGGCCCCAGCAAGCGATGTGTCCTGAACGGAAACTGATGTATTCGCGCCCCAGGTGTCTACCGTATTGATAGATTGCATCGCACTTGCAATATTGGCCACTGAACAATTCAGCACTTTGGGACCAATATTTTACATGTTGTTGTAATTATTTTATTCTGGCCTAGTCCTCTTTTAAAGATATTAAAAACTAACATGTTAACATGAGTTTATGATAAAATACTTGAATGGGATTTTAAACGGTTCTTCTCACATTCTTTTCTTGTCACGTACAGTCAGTGCACTGGGTTATCTGACCCTTTCCTTCCTTCTTCTTTTTAGGGTTCCGTACCCAAATCGTAAAACGGGACCCTATTACTAAGACTCCACTGTTCGTCCGTCTGTCTGTCTGTCTGTCCGTCTGTCACCAGGCTGTATCTCATGAACCGTGATAGTTAGACAGTTGAAATTTTCACAGATGATGTATTTCCGTTGCCGCTATAACAACAATTAATACTAAAAAACAGAATAAAATAAACATTTTATTATAATTATAACAGGCATGATTTTTTTGCCGTTTTTTTTGAAAATGGTACGGAATCCATCGTGCGCGAGTCCGACTTGCACTTGGCCGGTTTTTTTAAGAAGGGTTCAGCCAGCCTGGTAAAGCAAGTCATTACGTTTTACACCCCAACATCAGAGTGTCAACATTTGTGAGACGAAGCGAGGACTAAGGCAATGTTGGTGAGATCTGAAGGTGAATAAAAGGCTTTGTCGTGTTTAATTTTAAATTTGTAACCACATGAATTCAGAAAAAGCTTCTAAAAATATCGTTCAAATCTCATTGGCCTCGAAAGCCAGGGTCAAACCCAATCTTCAGACAAAAACAGCAACAGCTTTCACCCATCCAATTAGCTGCGAAGGGTCACTGTAAGAACGTGTACAGCATTATTAATTTATAACATACTAATGACTTTTGCATACGGCTTTGCCCGCGTGAAAGTAGGAAATTATCCTCCAGAAAAGCTACCGAGATAAAAGGTGTGTAATGTTCTAATCTATGCTAAGTCGATCCGTGTTCCTTCAATGTCATCAGATCAGCTGTTTCTTCTTAGCTATACTCATCAGTCACTCAGTGTTTTTGGCCCAATATTCAGCTACGGTAACACTGTTGGCTAATCGCAGATTTTCACGTGTGCAGGTGATTGCAATGAGATTTTACCAATAGAGACGTCATACTCACTATAAAGAAATAAAAACATGGCGAAATTTTACAACCTCTAGCGTTGTTCGAATTTCGAACGGACAACACCGCGCGCCATCTCGTTCTTTCATTACTGGTCTCTTCCGTGTAGGTGGCAGAGCGGCACACGCACAACTTGGCATTTTTATTACACACTATCATGCTACAATGTTCAAATCGCGGCCAGACGTCAGGACGGACTAAGTTGCCTCAAGGCATATACCCTGTGTTTGTATAGCCGCGCAGACCTCGGTAAAACGTATCTGCGCATTTAACATCATTGGTAGACTGTTACTATCTGAGCATCCCCCCCTCTACCTGTGGAGATTTTTTTTGCTACGGGCGACCTGAGTGCGGATCATGTTTAGTGTCTTCCAGCTCGACCAAGGCAACGCGTACCCAAGCGGTCTTCGATGGCTCAATGAGATCAACTGCTGCTTTCACGTTTAATTATGTTATACCAAGTATTAGGAAGTACCTATGTACACAATATACAGTGCCGAACATTGGCATCGTGTACTGCGAGTCTCGGTATAAGCTTCGAAAACGGATTAGTTGGGTACAGAGTTTAGATTTGAGTAATTACTTCACGAAGTTAACTGAAGACAGTTTAAGGAGCTTAGGCTTTGGAGCCAAGTGGCTAAAAAAAGGTGTTTTTCAGACTATGCCAAAGATTTTACGAAAGTTTTAACTTAGGTATCTTCACGCTCAACGCTCATATTTCTAAGTGAGTCATTTACATGTAATAAATGGAAAACGATTCATGGAACTGAAATGGAGTGTGCAGGACATATTATGGCAAGGCGCGGTGGTGTAGGGCAGTGTCCAACTGGCGCCTGAGGACTGGTAGAACAAACGTTGGTCGCCCGGCAGCGAGATGGGCGGACGATATTGATGCCATCGTGGGTAGAACCTGCATGAGGGTGGCATAGGAGTGTGGGGATTGGCGCAAGAAAATGGAGGCCTATGCTCAGCAGTGGGTTAAGTCGGGTTGTAGATGAGGACTAACCCCCATAGCAGTACACTGTGTAAATTCGTAACGATATCACGTTTTAAATAAAGTACCTACATACATATTAGCAACGACCGTAAAGCGATCTTTGTTAAAATCTTCATCGAAAATTCCCACCATTTCGTCATAAAATTACTTATAACTACATATTATACACCTGTCCTAGGCACAGTTATGAAGCTACATATTTAATCCCGTGTCTAAGTAACGCGGCCCACAAAGCTGATAGTCTAGACGATGTTGGGATAGGCGTTCGTACCAAGTGAATAAATAATGTATGGAGACAGGCGGCTCTCACATTATACGCCTAGGTCGGGAGCTGGCGACGAACACAGCCCATCATCTGGGGCGAACAAGATGGCGGATCAGCTGGGAAATACAAGAACAATAAGGCGTTGGGTGGCTCGCTGTCCGATCACCACCAGGCCGGGTTGGCGCGTTGTGTTTCACGCGCGCCTCAAAGAGATGTCAGCATAGAAGACGGAGCCCGCTAGGGCCAGCGCCTGCCAGGGTTGCGGAATTTGTTCAAAAGAGTCACCGCGGCCCTGGAACGCAAAGAGCTTTAGAAGGAACACGGATGGGTTTTAGTCAGTAAGAGTCTGACACGCCCTTGTAAGAAGTCATTTGATGACTTCACATCTTTAAAAAAAGAAAAAAAAATGTCCCTGGTCGTTAAGATAACTTACAACAACAAACAAACAAACAAACAACAACAAACCAAATACTATACGGATCGGAAAACACCGGTGTATGCCGCCTTTCTGGACCTCTCAAAGGCTTTTGATAGGGTGGATTATGAGAAGCTATGGGAAAAGTTGCAGGATAATGGAGTGCCTGACGGAATCATAAATACACTGGAGTACTGGTACGATCATCAAACTAATTTTGTGAGATGGTCGGGCGCACTTTCTGACGTCTATCACTTGAAGTGTGGGGTGAGGCAAGGTGGATTGAGTTCTCCTACACTCTTTAACATCTATGTAAATGGGCTGATCCGTGAGCTCAACAGCACTGGAGTAGGCTGCTCAATAGATGGTAAGATGGTTAACAACATAATTTACGCTGATGATATGGTGCTGTTGAGCCCATCGCATTGCGGAAATTAGTGAGCGTATGTGAAGTGTTTGCTGAGACACATGGCCTGACGTACAACGTTAAAAAGAGTGAACTGCTGGTGTTTCGGGCTGGACGTAGGAGTCCTTCTTACGTACCGCCCGTGACACTAGCAGGAGTGGCATTAAATAGAGTCACGCAATTTGTGTACCTAGGCCATGTAATGAATGAGGACCTGACCGATGAAGCAGACATGGAGAGGGAAGAGCTGACGATTCGTAGTAATATTTCATCTATAATATTTCTACAATATTTTTTTATAATATTTCATCGCGCAGATTTGCCCGATGTTCCGAACCGGTAAAGAAGATGCTGTACAGGGCATACTGTCAGTCCTTCTATACCTGTAGTCTATGGACTAGCTATACGCAGCGAACCGTTCGGCGACCTGCGGGTCCAATATAACAATGCTTTCAGGTGGCTGATGGGATTGCCTCGCTTCTGCAGTGCGTCAGCGATGTTTGCTGAAGCTCGAGTGGATGGCTTTCATGCCATTATACGTAAGAGAGCAGCATCGCTGATGCGTAGAGTTAGGAGTAGTCCCAACAGCTACTTGCGGGTTATTGCAGATTGTGTCCATAGTCCGATCTGGAGGCATTGGGTAGGTCTGCATGTACGGTAGGCATTTGTTGTTTTGTTCTTTCTTTCATTTTTATTGTAAGTAGAAATTAAATTACTAACATAGTCTATATGGACCTAAAACAAGTCTGAAATAAATATATTGAATTGAATTGAATTGATGTGGCTTCTTCGCTTACTAGTCTGCTTATTTGCAGGTTTGAGAGCACAACTTTTGTTGCAGTCCGCCTTCAAAACCGTTAATTTCTGTACGCTGTTAGTGACACGCTTAGTTTGCATGGAAAGATTGGCAATGCCGCATCTAGAAACGATTGCCCAAGCGACTGTGATTAAATGCAAAAAAAAACATATTTAATGTAGGTAATGTTATGCGTCGAACAGATCAAATAATTTCATAAGCGAGCTCCCGAACTATCAGGGATAGCGCTCAAGTGAGTCTTCACAATTCGCTCGTTAATCATCTGGTCGCGTCGCATCGCGCCGCACCGCACTGTCCCGCAACGTGTCGTACCGCGTCGCGCGTCAATTACTCACGGGAAAACTAGCGTTTCATTACAAGCTCAAATTATAAGATTTTGTTAAAAAGGTTAAACATCAAAGGTCGTGAATTTAAAATTAATGTCGTTGATATATTATTCGAGTAGAAAATTAACTATTTCTTAGTAATCTGTCTAAGTCTTGATTTAAATTCGTAATCATAGGCTTTAAGCGACGATGTCTCTTTCTTTGCCATTATAATTGGCATATTAAAATATAAGTTGGAGAATAAGTGGATGTTCTAATAAATGAGAATGATAAATAGGTAGTCAGCCAGGTATTGCATGGCGATTAGAGGCAATTAATTTAACACCAACCCAGCACTTTTCTTTTAGACTTTACGTAAACTCATTTGGGTAAACTCTATCGATCTTTGGCTCTGTTTCCTCCAGCCCTCAGCCATATCAAATACCAATATTTTAAGAAAACAGCTAGGTACCCCTTATAAATCCAATAATTTAACCCTTTAATGAAGATTTTCTAATAGTCAGATAACTTTTAAACAAGGAATAAAATAACGGTCTTAGAGCTTTTTATATTAACTCTAATCATTATTATAAATGTAAATAAAACTCTGCCTGTCTGTCCTCTGCAAGTCACACATCAACATCTGCCTGACTTTTCCCAACTATATTGGGGTCGGCTTCCAGTCAAACCGGATTCAGCTGAATACCAGTATCTATTTTAAGTGGAGCGGCTGCCTGCCAGACCTCTACAACCCATTAACTGGGTAACACGGTACTCCTTGGCAAGAATGGTTTCAGATTTGTCTGGCTTCCGACTATCCGTAACGACTGCCAAATATCTACAAATGACAGCCGGGACCAACGGCTTAGCGTGCTTTCCGAGGCACGGAGGAATTTCGGTATGTTAAGATGGTCACCCATCCCCAGACCCACCTCGGCAAGCGTTGCTTAACCTTGAAAATCGACCCGTGCGGCTGTTATTATTTAGCCACGAGCTCGTCTGTCCTCTGCAAGTCTATGTCCTAAAATAGGACTTCAATACTTTTTCTAATTTCACGAGGATGAAGACGCGAGTAGGAAATTTGTTTAACCGCCATATTTATTCTTCAGGTAGAAGTTATCTGACTGTTGAAAATTCAGGCCTATTCGTAAGTCAAGAACTGTCAGCCATCTTATAACAATTTAGCTGAGTGACATAAACCTTTAAAACTCACATCATCTTAGACGTATTACTAAGTCAGTGCAAACAAGAGCCCGACACAGATATGTTTCAGAAGATCCACGTGTCACAATCCAAACTAATATTTCAAATGCGAAAGTAACTCTACATATCCGTCTGCTTGTTTGTTTCGTTTTCACGTCTAAACCGCTGAACCAATATTTGGTGAAATGGGGTTTTTGGCAGAGACGTTCCCTTGAGATAATTGATAATTTCTGACTTAAAGGCAAATCGCCGGCAGAAGCAAGTTGATTATAAGATTTAGAATAAAACCAAAATATCAATCGATGCTTTTTATAAGCGATACTATATGATCTTTTTTACCCACCCAGAGAAAACAGGTGTTGTGTGTATGTCAAACAAATTCATCAAACACTAAGAGACCAATGCAGTTTTCGTAAAATCATCCATTCATCATCAAAAAATTGAGATTGTGATAAGAACTTGATTTTATTGGACGTCACAAATAAGGTCTGCTTTTTATGCTTAAAATTATCTTTAAGCAGCTCTAAGTTTCTTCTATTAAAATCTTCTGTGCGTGTCTTACTTCGTAGAGTTGAAGTAAAGGGCTGGTAAATATCAAGGTGTGCGCTAAGCTCGCGGCCCGGCGTTGCGTCACGTCGCCGTCGCGTCATGTCGCGCTCACACGCTGCGGACCTTGTTGTGGGCACGCCACGCAATCAGCGGTGACAGAAAAGCAAAGAGGAGTTAGAGAATGCCTATGGTATAAGTCGGTGTCAATACATTTGTATGCGTAAAGTATTTAGTAAATAAACGAAGAACTAGAAGACAAGTAGACGGTTTGGTTGTGCCCAGCTGTCCATAGACCAAGATCGCTTTGTTAAGAGATGGCTGACTTGAAGTGAGCTACCAAGTATCCTCTGAAAGAATGAAAGGAACTGTTAAAAACTTGGAATGTATTAATTAAAAAAAAAAGAAATTAGAAGTGAAATTCGCATCATCGCTGTCAGTCGACAGCGATGGGGCGAATTTCACTTGCTTCCAGTAGGAAGTGAGCCCTAAAGACTGGCGGCATTGCCACGTTGTATGTATTAATTAGTATAGCGTATTAAATTTTTACTATTTTACTACTCACGTGCATGATTTAAAAAAAAAGATAAATTTTCATCTAGAAATGAAACCAATAGTTGACGGCCGACCGCGGCGAAGGTGGCATGACGATCTTATTATGTTTTCTTTGTAAACTTGGCCAGATATCTTCAAAGAGGATGCCTCTGCCCAGCAGTGGGGCACGATGTCAGGCTAACAAAAAAATTAATGACAAGGATTATCATGAATTCTTCAAAGAAACACATCAAAATGTTTACTGCAACGCATTACAGTCAAATACAACAAAACCGACAGTAAACAACCATGCGCCGTAGATCGGTGAATCCGTTGTTAGGGATTGCCCCAAAAGCGGGTTTACCTACAGCAATACTTTAACGCCACAAACCATTAGAGCAGCCCGCACTAATCGGTCCAGCCGTTTCGGAGATAAATGACCCGACCGATATACATTACTTACATTTCCAACGCCCTATTACTTTTTAAAAGTCTTGCTCTATGGAAAATTAGGAACTATTTACCTGGGCAATTCTGATTTGGCCACAGAATTGGTCGCCTGATTTTTTTTTATTATTGACAAGTTCGCGTTTGAACGCTTTCTCGTCTAAAGGCAAGTACTGGTGTGGTCGATGGACTACGCTTGGCTGAAATACCCTATTCACTCTTGAAATAAAACCCCCTAGGTTGGCTAGGCTGACTGATTTATCACATTATGCCGTTTTGCGCGAATGTGACGCATATCTTCCCAACTTGCATAACTTTTGTAATTTTGTTTATTCTATTATGTAAATAGCTTCATGTTTTTGACGGACTGGCTTTGACAATTCAAAAGTACCTGTTAATGGTTTATTTGAAATAAATGCTTTGACTTTGACTATGCGTCCTGCTTGTCGCAAATAAACTTTTTTTCTTTCTCTCTTTCATTATTAGTTTTTGGCAGCGAGAGGAAATCAGCATGTCCTAGAGCCATCGACGTGTGACACGGTGACACCCCGCACTTACTCGTACTGGGCCCGCGTTGTGGAGTAATAGTGGCTTAGTATGCACATATGTACACACGTATGTATGTATGTCTGGTATGCAAGTATGAACATGAATACATTGTACAGCACTATACTCTATCCGTTTAGGTAGTTAACTAAAGGTAAACAATCTTGATGTAACTTTTTACTTAAAAACTCAGTTTAAAAATAAAATGCAAGTAAAAACCAAAGTAAATACAAACAGTAACGAATACTAAATCAATTGAACCATAAGTTTGAAAAGTAGTTTAGTTGTTTAATATGAATTTGTGTAAAAAGACACATCAAGATTGTTTACCTTTAGTTAACTACCTAAACGGATAGAGTATAATTTCTTGGTTTGATCTCATACTAAAAAAACCTTACCTCGTTCTCAATTTTGTATTAAAATGTTGTACTGGTTAAGAGGTGACTATTAGCAATGCAAGGCTGCTTTACTAATTACATCAATGTTTTCAGTCTGTTTTCTATTTGTACGATTACATTAGCCTTACATAAATATTACCTATATTTCCGCTATTTTAATGGCGCTACGGTTAATCTGGTGTCGTACTTAAGCGGTGCTCAAGGAGATTAATATCGCAAAGGATTGGAGGTAAGTACGAGCTGGCGGTGACGTCACGCTTCACGCCTCGCACTTTAGCAGCGAGGCAGAGAGGCAGGTGTGCCCTAATTATTGCGGCGTGTCTAGCCTTAGTGCCTTGCTCTGTGATGAATTATGTGTGTGTTACGGGTACCGATTAAGTTTGTAGTTTGGTCCTGTTTCCTTATTAGTGCTATGTATTAAATCATTATGCGGTACCTATATCTGTATTAGGATGTTTTAGTCGACTAGACCAACGTCATATCAGTCAAAATGATTTGATGTTGACTTCTTGAGGCTACGTATCGTTAAACAAATACGATTTTGAGAATAACACTCTACAGGTTTTACACTCGACTATCCAACAACTTCTAGGGACTTTCTTCATGTTTTTTATAACATCTTTTTGGATGATTTTTCAATGGATTTGAGAAGTTTTTACGAGCGTAAAGCCTGTAACAATTCTTCACTGGTGATTAAGCATATCAACCCAAAAACATAACAACTCTAAAAATGTATGTGTTTTTCTACGAAAATTCATGATAACAATCGACAGAAAATCATCTTCATTTCATCTCTACCACTCTCCTCCAAAAGAGTCGCAAAGAGACCAGCACTCTTCGCAAACCACGACCGTCGTCCTTCCGCCCTCGCCGCCCAGGCCCACTGCGACGTCCCCATCAAAATCCGCCCCGACCCTTGCTCGAGCCAGCCCGCGCCGCTGAGCCTGTAGTCTTAAATTCGCCCCTTAATAATAATAATAGTTCGATCCAGCCCGTCCCTAGCTGTCCTCTCCCCAGCGACGCCTTAAGCCGAGGCCCGTACCCCACAGGAGGTGCCCTTAGCGTGTAGTCGCTTAGTTTGTAAGTTTTTACACGCCCTGCCTGGAGGCTTTAATATTATATTAAGGCCACCACAGGCAAGCCCGGTTAAGCAGTCGACAACCTTATAGGTTGAACTGCGAGACGCCACTCACAAAAAAAAAAACAGTCTCAGCACTTATTTTTGTCATGTGACTCTCTGGAAATATGAGTTTCATGTAGTTCAAATGGAAGGTTACACGAGTAACCATGTAAATCTATATACAATAAAGATTTGACAAATAGTTACTATAGAACTTTAGTTACAAAACATGAATTTAGCTAACATGAATATTTTACCAAAAAAAACATTTTTTTTGTTAACTCTAGGTATACCTGAAACAAAATCAGCTGCTGCATATTATGTAGGTACTAATAAATTAAATTCGGTTGACTGCTTCTCAACGCAATCGAAACGCTTGTGAACTAGTGGAATTGGAACTGTAAGAATAATTGTATATTCTGACAGTTAGTTTGCGATGCCTTCGCTGTTAAGTTTCGCAGTTCCTGTAACCAAATGCGCCATATTTCGGTTACATTTCTTGATACTTTAATCCCATTAAATGGCCACAGCATCTCTTGTCTCAATTCCACTTAAAGTCGAAACAACAAGCGGCATAAATTCCGCATTCTCCTGCTACGCATTCATGGGTATAAGCGAATTCCGTTATCGGGTATAAATCAAAATCCGAATACTTCCGAGTGGTCCTAGAACCACTGTCCACTTACAGTCCAAAAAGTTATTGTTAAAGGAAAATGAACCTTATGTCCTTCTTGATAGAGGTAAGAAATAATTTTGTCGAAGTGTAAAATGTGTTGTTGAGATATAAACAATTTCTTCAAAGGAAACAAATTGTTAGCAATTCAATTACTGTAATGGGCGCAGGATCGCGGTGCCCGACTTGCGATAGAACAATGATTGACGATATTGTTCCATACAAATACAATTTTGCGCCACTTCAATGCACTCTCGAGAATTGTATGTAGAACACTGGAATGTATTGTTATAGTTTTTGAATGATTTAAAATTATTTATTTATTTATTATATACTTTATTGTTCACCTCATAATAAGAACCGGACAATCAAACATAAAATAAGTGTACAATGGGCGGTCTTATCGCACAAGGCAATCTCTTCCAGACAACCTTTGGATGGATTGAACGAAGGAAGATAGATTTAGGGCTGTCAGTGTACAAACGTTATAAACAATACTAATTAGATATAATAATATAAAATACATAAATACAATACCAAATATATATATATTATTATTTATTGCAGTTATAAGGAAGCGAAGGCTGGTTCGAGGTGGTGCAAGAAAAGAATGTCTGGAAGGATATCGGGGAGGCCTTTGCCCAGCAGTGGGACACAATAGGCTAAGAAAAATAAATAAATAAGGATACTGATTGGATTGCAAGAGCGTGGAGTTTTAAATGATGACGATGAAGTTGAAAAGGAAAATAAATGATATTTATTTTGCAAATATGTTAAACATAACACTTTTACACGTCAATAAAATGGTTAAATTTAAAGCACAAAGTGACAAAGCTGACGCTAAAACTGAAATATTTATGAAAAAATTACGTGATCCATCTACTAGCTCTCTAACACTGACTGAACACTACAGGTAGACTGTCGGTACCTATACATGCATTTCTGCTTTCTACCATGCTAACTCCTTGAAAATTGAAAAGTGAGGTTGGACAAAGACAAAGACTAATAATTAATTTATGAATTACAACTTAATGAACTAGTAAAAAAACACTGTACAAAGGCGGACTTGGGCATTTTCTACCAGTCGACCTTAGGGTGGTGCAGAGACAACTTGGCAGGTGCAACTTAAAGAAAAACTAAAAATAGAGAGAAAACAAAAGGTGCAGCTTAAAGAAAAGACAAAAAATTATACAATCATAAATATCATATAACATACATACACATAAACAAAATTAACAACGTTATTAAGAAAAAATGAATTCAACGAATGAACGCTGTAATAAAATGATTCTACCAATTTTTTGCGAATGTGCTCACCGTGCCTCTACCTTAAAGGACAACCGGTTGATTGCCGTCCTCGTGTTCAGAGGAAGCGCATTCCTAAGCAAGATCGCCCTGACAAAGAATGAGGAGTGGATAAACCCATAGCGGTGTGAGGGACGTCGTAGAAGAAGATTGTTGGTAGAGAGATTTTCACTGTGAAGCATCTAGACCAAAATAATTGCATTTGTGAAGTTAGATAAGCGGGAGAAGAAAGACAATTAATTGTTAAACTAGATTTTACCCCCGGCTTCGCTCGCTTTAAAGTAGCATAAACCCGTCTCCAGGTTCCTATCTATCTCTGCACAAAAAAAAAAAAAATCGGTTCTGTGATTTAGGCCAGAGAGCGTGACAAACAAACAAACGCATTACAATATTAGTAAGAATATTCTACGATCTGAGCAATCTATCATAAGTTTAGCACATGGGGAAATCTTTTCAAGCAACCCTGCTCTGTATTCAGCCATTTTTCATTAAAAAAAAATCAGTGTTACCACCCGATATATTATCGCCCAGGGAACGTGGCCCGTGTAACATGGAATGACGTAATTAGTGGGATAGTTAGATATTTGTGCCCACTGTTATTTTTTATATCATACATTATTTAAATGGCAGAGCTATTTTTCTAGACTTCTCATTACAATTTTGAGAATTACTGTAAATTTTCTGTTACAAATAAAAAATGCTAAAGTAAGGATTATTGCTAGATATAAATCACTTTAAGCTCCAAAATAATTTATATCAACCGATCCTTCTATAATCCCTTTCACGTATTTCAATTTCTCACTACATTCATCTAATCCAAATCAAATTGAAAACCAATCACATTTTTTTACGAATTTGTAGTAAATAAAGCTTCTAATAAAAAGCCCAATTAAACGGGAATCAATTAAAAGGAGGATAGTGTTGGGACTTCGTTAAGTCCCGCGGGACTGGAACGCGGACACTTTCCGGGACTGCAGTGCAGTGGATAACGTCGCAGGCGGCCGGATACAAGGAGCTCTTTTAAATATACTGCTAGGGCTGGTGCAGACCTGCGACTATCTGCAACTGTCGTATTGAGGAATTCTTTTTGGAGAGTTTGCCCTCACTTAATTTTAAACAGTTAGTCTGTCTAGTCATTTCCCCACTATGTTGGAGTTTCTCTTCCACTCTAACGGGATGCAGCTGAATACCAGTTTAATATATAGAGGTAGTCCCGCAAACCTCCAATGAAAAAGGAGGATCCTCCGACCAGACGGTTGTTGTGTCTGGTAGACAACTGCCCGATAGTTGATATTCGGACTGTTATATATGTTCAAATCGCACGGAGAACTTTGCTTGCGCGATGCAGGATTTCGTTGGTAGTACGTCGCTGACAGGATAGATGTCGTTGCGGTTCTTTTTGTTGCCGTACAAAATTCGCTTCTTTGTTTTTCACGGCATTGATGCCGCAACACCCCCAACAAACAACATGTTCACTGGACCCCTAACTATAGATTTTTCTCCACTTTGTGAGTGGATTTTATTTTTCCAGCCAAGTTTAAGTTTTCACTTGACCCCCAAAGTACAGTTACGATGATAAATCATCTGGTCCAGTCAAAGATAATTTGACTTTTTCTATTTTTTTTATTATTCTGTACTTCAAGCTAAAAATTAACAAGTTTGATTTTGTAACACGGTAACCCCGTTGGCAATTGGAATTTGTTCGAAAGAGTCACCGCGGCCCTGGAACGCAAAAGGAATTTGGAGGAACACGGAAGGTTTTAGTCAATAAGAGTCTGACACTCCCTTCCAGAGCGGAGGGAGTCATTATTGATTTCCCATACTGAAAAAAAAAAGTCTTTGCTAGACGGGTGTCAGACTTTGTGGGTTCTGACTACCCGTAACGACTGTCAAAGATCCACAAAAGACAGCCGGGATCAACAACAGAAGTAACCTCTTTCCATCGGCAAGGTTTGCCAAGTTTAAGACATGTCAAAATGTCGTCCACATCAGGGTATTTGACTGGCATGAAAATCTAAATGAATGAATACTTATTTGATGGATGATATTAAAACATTACGATTTGTGAAAAATAAATAATAAAAATGGTCGAAAAACAGAGAAGTTATACACTTTTGAAGTTATTCTGGCCTGTTGGTCGAGTGGTTAGTGACCCTGACTGCTTAACCGGAGGTCGTGGGTTCGATTAACACCCAGGACAAATCTTTGTGTGATGAGCATGATCATTTGTTCTGTGTCTGGGTGTAATTTGTGTATAATATGTATGTATTTAGAAATATATAAGTATGTTTATCAGTTGTCTGGTTGCCATAGTACAGGCTTTGCCTAGTTTGGGATCGGATGACCGTGTGTGAGTTGTCCCAGGATATATTATTATATTATATTATTATTATTATTCTTCTATCCTTGTCACACAAAATGTCATTTTTACATACTGGATGGCTTCAATTCAATATGGCGGGACTTGTGAGTGACAGATTTTAAAACGCTGACAACACCGATATTTTTGAGACTTTTAAGCAATATTTTTTAACTACGTCTTATCTGCTCTTTAGGTTTTGAGAAATGTAATAAAAAAAAACGTGTGCGTCTCGCGACGCCCGACAACTTAAACTAATCTAAGTTAAAGTATTTAATATGGGAAGAGTCTGTCCGAAATACGACTAGCGCTGTGGGTTAGAGTGAGAGAAGAAGAGCCTGCCTACCGCTGCCGTATGCGTAAGAGAAAGGGAAGCCAGACAGACTGGCCTCCCATAGTTAGAAGTTATCACTTAAAAAATCCACTCAAATACCCTATTTCTGAAGTGCAACGACTGACTCTAGATGAAAAATTCCAAAACATAAGATCTTTTAAAAAGAAACCTGAGCTTGTGATCACAGCTTCCCGCCGTGTAACATGGTCATTAAACCGCTTGTTTATCTCATTTGGCGTATGTTGCACTGAACAACAACATTCTGACGTGAAGTGAACATTTTACGATAAAGGAAGTTTGAGGTGCTTTTCTTTTAGTTACGGAGCCCTAGCGTTGGTCGCAGAATGTTTATGCAATATAATTGAAATAGACACGTTTCTATTTTATTTAAAGTAATGCGTTTTATTGATTAGCTTTATCCCTTGGCTTCGCCCTTGTTGGTTAAAAATTGCCTATGATATTCCGTGGTAGTTTCCTCGTGGCTTGTTATAAAAAAAAAAAAATATCGTAATCGGTAATCAATACTTTCGGACTACCTTTTACAATGTTTTTTTTTTTGTAGTTTTTTTTTTCAATTCATTAATTAACACTATTGGTAGAACTATGAACTAATACGTAATTTTACATCATTATAATATTAGTTTATTTATCAAAAAACTTATCACTTTACGCCCACAAAGCACAGAATTTCAATACGAAGAGAATTTGAATTTACAATTTGCTAATCAACATTCAACCTAATCATATGGTTGAAATATTTTATGAATAAGGCCGTATAATATTCTAACTGATGTGAGGCAAATCCAAATTGAAACGTTGTGAAGCAGGTCAAAAGAAAAATGCTACAATACTTTTCACAAATCAAATTGGAAAAGCAACAATTAATAATCCTCGTTTAACAAATCGTCGTCTATTAATCTTAGGTTACAGATTATTATAACAAAGGTCAGAAAGTTACAAATGATAAACGATCAGGTTAATAAGGTCACTAATATATTGATTTAAAACTAGCTGTTACCCGCAACTTCGTCCGTGCCTGTTAACAATTTCATGGATTTAATTTGTTTTGCATGAAACCGTAATTCTTTTTCTAAAATAAAAGTCTAGCCTAAGTTACTCCTTAAAACATCAGCTATCACCTAGTGAGTCCCATGCAAATTGGTCCAGCCGTTTCGGAGATTAACTTGACCAAACTGATGGACAGAAAAAAAAATTGGTTGTCTGTAAAGTCGGTTTACGGACGATAGTTTAACGTGACAACGTTATAATAAAACATTGATGAAATGATCGTAACGTTACAATGAGTCATCCTTTTTCGTGCGTGTAGCCGGCGTTCATCAATTTATGAGACGTTGTCACGTCAAAAATGTTCTTGCTATAAGTATCGGATACTTTCACACGCATTTCGTAAACCTACATACATAAAAGGACTGCTAAATTTATTAACCTTCTTTTTGGCTTTGTCGTTATTGGGTAAAGTTCTGTTATTTTTATATAATAAACAGACACTTCAATTGTATTTATTTTTGTATCGATGTACCTATGAATGACTTTTTCTACAAAGGTCCCTGGGCGTACCTGTGATCCAAAATGCGATTTGTAGTCATAATATAATTATTGAGTAGCAATTATATAATGAAACAAAGAAAATCTTGTTCAAATATTATCTTTGTAGTTTAGTTGATTTCTAATAGAATTTAATAATTACATAAACAATAAGTTTTATTAGATGTCTTACTAGTTTAATGTAGTGCTGTGCCAATATGGAAGTAATTTATAACTGGAAATAAATCAAACTTGGTTCCAACATTAAGTAACAAATTTCTTTTAGAATGTGTTAACACATTTCACGTTATAATGTGTGCAAACATATTAGTTACATACAATTTTAAATAACTTAGAACTAATAATGTCTTTGTTTTTAACCTAAAACGACAACTTACGTAGGTATGATTCGTTTTCCATCACAACTATTAACAATTAAATTAATATCAATGTACCTTAAACGCTACCGACCCTTTACAAGTTAGATGCTATCAACGACAACGGTTTCAAATCTCCCTTCAGCCAGTTAGTAGTTCGTACAATTTGCTACAAAGGCAAACTTGTCCGTGTAACAGAATCCCATAACATCAATGGAGTTTCTAATGTCAAACGGTACAGTTTCCTATTACCGTTAAAGTAACTTGATTAGGGTGCTGCTGGACGGGCGGTCTGGGCCGCGCGAGCGTTAGTGTGTTCGCAACCTTACGTGCGGTAAAGGGCTCACAGTCAGGCGCGACGTGACATTATGTTAACAATGTAGCTATACTCTGTAACAGTTTTCAAATTCTTCATCTTTTTCTCGAGTGGATTAACTACTTAACTTTTTGAAATTATGTCCGACCAGCTTCTTGGTCGGTATTCAAAATTGAAAGTAATTTAA
This sequence comes from Mamestra configurata, assembly GCA_002192655.3. NCBI lineage: Eukaryota > Metazoa > Arthropoda > Insecta > Lepidoptera > Noctuidae > Mamestra > Mamestra configurata. The sequence continues at coordinate 105,764 of NDFZ01004831.1, forward strand.
TTGACACACACGTACACCCGTGTAGGCCACACGGGTGTACAAAGCGTTATATTGCACGTTTTAGAATATTTATTTATTTATTTATTATATACTTTATTGTACACCTCATAATAAGAACAGGACAATCATACGTAAAATAAGTGCACAATGGGCGGTCTTATCGCACAAGGCAATCTCTCTCAAATATTGTCCATAAAAACGCAGTGTCGCATTGACGTGCCTGTCTGGGGAGCCTTAACATTGTCGTAGTGTGTCTGTGTAAGCGGCATTAGCTTCGCGACTGGATTCCTTTCGGAAGGTTTTACGGTTTACACTTCTGGAGATAGTTTGGTTTTTATTCAATCTAACCGCAGTTTCGTTTGTGTTTGTTTTTGATTCCAGTTGTTTGCAAGAGTTTTTTAAATGTGACGTGGCCCGTTTGTTTTATGTTTTTAATCTTAATAAGTATATCAACCTACTCATTTAAATTTTTTCTTCAAAATATGAACGAGAGTTTAAAAAGGGATTTACAGTAAAAACATTTTTTTAAACGATGCGGATAATATTTACAATTGATTGAAAACTCCTGTTCTAACTATAACAAAAGGTTCAATGAAATAATATTTAAAAGCATGTACTCGTAAAACGATAGAGCTACGATATCATTTGCCAGGGAAAGCACTCTACATTAAAATGTGTAATGTTTCGAATGTATACAATTTGTTTCAAGTTATTCAATGCAGTTTACCCGCTGGTTAACAAGTACTCAACAAAAAGGCAATCTCTTTGGCTCCTGTTTTATATTAAAAAAAGAAAAAAAAATACAAAAAAAAAGAAAAGCAAAGTAAAAAAATAGGGCAACGTTTAGTACCTAAATAAAAGTACTTTATTTTGAATAAAAAGATAATTAACCATCCTGAACGAATTTGGATCACGGTAGCCAATGCCAACGGAGATTGGGCAAGTACGTATAAGATATTAAAGTGCACATTGTCATAATTCGATGGGACGACCATCCGACACGACCGGGGGGAGATCAACGGCAACCACCGACTTTCAAACTCCGTCCTGCTACTGGGTCCCTACCTTGTTGCTATTCCACCAATTCGCACCAAACGTTTCCAAACGTCTTTTATAATGCGCACAGCAAAGGAGTGGAACTCTCTGCCTGCGTCTGTGTTTCCGAACGCATACATCTCTTCAAAATTAGAGTGAACAGGCTTCTTCTAGATAGTCTCGCTCCATCGTCGACTTTGTCTCTGGTATCTATGACCTAGACTAGAGTCAAGAGCAAACCCATATTAAATAAAATAAACTAATAACACTTTTTTCCCTTTCCCGAATTGAACCCCGAGCTATCAAACATAAGACCAACGGAGTAGTTTCAGTATATATGTATGTCACCGGAAAATTGCAGACTCCGTAAAATTGTAATAAATCTTGACTAGATTATAATTTCTCGATATATTATGAAAAAATCGTTTTGTGTATAATAAATTCAATCCAAATTCAATAGCTTCCAATATATGTGTCTTATTGAGAAAAAATAGTTAACAATCTTACGGCGTTTGCCATTTTCCGGTGACATATATAAATTCTAACCGCGGTTCTGCAACCTAACGCTTACTGCAGACTAACTAGTTCAACTAACAAGCTAAGTTAGTTCAGCTTAGGTCGCATAGCTAAGGTAATTTTTATAGATACTTGAGGGGAGACCGCAAAATATGAAAACACGTTACATTTCTTTTTCAAATTATTGCCGCTAAGCGCCTTCCATGATCGGACTACAAGATGTACGGCGATGCGTCACTAGCCGGCCTATTTTGTCAACGACTCACCGTATTTACTTAGGTGGAGTGAGCATGAAGTGAACTGTTATTCCATCTTGTATGTATGGATTGACAGCTCACTTCATGTTCACTACATCTAAGCTTACACGGTGAGATGTGTAAAGAATCGCACTGCAGTACATGGTGGATGTTGGGTGGCTCGCTGTCTGATCACCACCAGGCCCGGGTCGATGGCGCGTTGTGTTTCACGCGCGCCTCAAAGAGAACGGCATAGAAGATGGGGCCCGCTAGGGCCAAAGCCTGCCAGGGTTGCGGAATTTGTTCGAAAGAGTCACCGCGGCCCTGGAACGCAAAGGGCTTTAGAAGGAACAAGGATGGGCTTAAGTCAGTAAGAGTCTGACACGCTATTCCGCTCCACCCAGAAAGGAAGAAAAAAGTACATGGTGGATATCCCACATAGTGTTTGTGGAGTGGAAGTCCCTGCTGGAGTTTGAGTTTCCTGATAGCTAAAACTGAGGGGTCTTTAAGTCATGAATGAATATACTTAAGAGCAAGCGTGCTCCATCGTCGACAATATCATCTCTCATCATTAGGTAAGATACTGGTCAAACGCGAGCCTAAAGCCATCATAATAGGTTATATTCAGAAATGACAGTGAAGCTGAATTACCTTAGTTTTTCACTTGCAAGCGGAATTACAGTGGACTCCTCTAAATAAGTTGAGTTTTATGTTTACAGGCTCGGGTTTGAAGTCTTGAAAAGACTTTTACTTTTTACCCGACTACGACAAAGCTAAAAAAAATCATAACCCTTCCGGGTTATGATTTTAGCTGTCCGTGTATGTATGTATTTATGTTCCACCGTAGCGCCTAAACTACTTAACCGTCTTAATTAATGAGGAATCAATAGATTCGTAAAAATGTTCCAATCAATAATAATCTAGAAACTTCTAAAACCCCATTTAATGCAAAAACAAACTTGTTTGTATAAAAACCTGTAGCAACCATTACAGCGAAATCTGTACTAAATTATTTAGTTTCCAGAAATGCTCAAAGTGTTTGCTAATACAGCAAATAATTCACACAATCTGCCCATTTATACGTAAATAGCTAAATGTACAGAAAACGCAAATATAACATCCTCGCAGAACCAAGTCCAAATCTTCTCAATTTAATTTTCTGTGCGGCTCCAAACTAAATTGAAATTATAAACCTGGCATCGCACAGGTTGTACCATCTCCCTTTTGTAGCTAAATGGTACAGCGAGATGCGAGAGAACAAACAGTACCTATCTTAATAAGAAAGGGAGAAAAACCGGTCAAGTACGAGTTGGACTGACAGGCTGGGAGACCTTGCTCCTTGCGAAATTTTATGATTTTAGGTCAGCAGTAAGTTCGCTTTAAATTTTACAAGTATCGAAAAATGCGGCATTACGAACCCATGATGTGTGAGTCTGATTCGCACTTGACCGATTTTTATAAAAGTGTTATCTTTTAATATTGGCACTATATGCATAAAAATATATAGTGATTTTTAACTTCCGACCAAAAAGATGGGTGTCATAAGGGGTGTTAATGGGTTTTCCATTTGGAATTCCTCAGTACCTAGGCCTAGGAGCAGCCTAGATCTTAGCAAATAGATAGCTGTGTAACTTAAACATGCTTGGATAAATGTGAGGATAAATCTGCCGAAACCTTCGGGGATTAGACCTAGTATGTTATGTTGGTAGAAAAATCCATTGAGATCGTCGGTCGGTCCGCCGATGTATGTAAATCCCTTGAGTTTAGAATGTCGTTTAAGTGAAACAATATGGGTAAGGGCGCTCACACACTGGCCGGGTTGTTTTTTCGTGGTCGTTATGGTAATGGTAATGTGCTCGTTCGCTCGCGATGGACTGCGAATGGGAGGGACGTTAACTTTTGTGGTGGAGAGGTATGCGTGGATAGTTCTGACCTTGAACTTACGACATGCTACAGTGATGTCATGCATTATTTTGTGGATAAATTGGTTATTGCGATAGATAGAACGTTAAAAAATATAGGCAATTACTAGCTTTATCGTTCTATCTCTCGGTCAGTGGAAAGATAAAGATACTAAAAGTATCTGCGCTTGCTTTGATTTTAAATTCGAAATTGATTGAATTTTTCTTGTTTGATCACGTAAAAACAATGTTTAAACAGGTTTTATTTACTCAATTTATCAAGATAAAAAAATCCACTTTCTTTTAATCCAAACTCAAAACAGACTTCATTGATAAAAGTTTAAATTATCATCTTTGTTCGGATTCAATCCGAACCAATTGTCAATTTGCAAAGTTTAAAGTTAAAGTTAGTAGATTACGCGTGACCTCTCCGGTCGGCACAGACCCTAGCCGGGCTGCGACTTGCTTAGATTTCTTTATTACGCAGACAGCCTGATTTATTTGTACTTTATTGACTTTTTATTTGGTTTTGCTGAAACTAAATAGTAAGTTTCTTGCGGAGACGACTGCAGAATAATAATTGTAAGGGTTCGACCGCGGCTCGAGTTTATTAGTTGTCGAATTTAGTGCTAGAACAAATGGAAGAAAATATATGGCTGTCAATTTGACTGAAAGTGATTCTGTTGTGTTATTTGAAAGATTATTACTCGACTTTAAGATTGCAGTAGATATTTCATCTTGATTATCTGCCGTAATTTGGAGCTCTAACTTCAATTAGCACAGCGTCTTTACTGGGCGCTTTGAAAGTGAGCGTTCCTCTTCCCCCGGACCGCCTCAAGGTGTAGACGTGCCCACAACCCATTATTAACAGTCAATATAAAATAAAATTCAATTTCAAATTAATTTAATTCGCGTAAGAAAGTAGGAGTGCATCAAGTTAAAGGAGGTTTGCTACAAAGAAGACGCGCACGCGTGCGTGAGCGCCGAAGAATCAACCGACAGCGCGTGCTTATAGTGCCCTGGTACCTCAACTGATTCGTCTAATACAAGGTACTGTGACTCACCATTACATAGCTGACGGGCGCGCGCGCACGAAAGAGATAGAAGTAAAAGCTGAGCTACGCCCCGGTATAAACGTCACTAAGCGTATGATGACAGCTGACGTATGTGACTAACTTCTACAGCTTTTTTATCTCCTAGTACCTCATCGTGCTACTCATATATTTCTGCGCGCAAAAGGCTCTGAATATTGTAAATTTCGCCTCAGTACATATTTGAAATTCTTATTGTGTGCGCATGTGCCGCTAACTGATATAGAGAATTGCGATAAATGTGTACACTCCTGCACTTTATTATCTCCTAGAACCTAAAAGAGCTCAACAAAACAAGAAAAGGATTCAGAGTACAATAACTAAGCAACGACAACAACGTTTATTATCTCCTACTACCTCACCGTGCTACTAATATTTTTGACGTACAAGAAAAAAAAAAAAAAAAAAAAAAANTTAGACCTAACTAACCCCAACATACTAATACATAACTTAATAACTTTACTACAAAAATGTCTCACAGCCGGTACACTTGTAATAAAAATCCCCCTTAAAAATAGATTAATCAAACCTTGGATGACCATAGGTTTGTTGCGCTGTATACATAACCGCAACAGTATGCAAAAAAAGTTAAAACTAGACCCTCATAATGAGATACTAAAAATCACTTACAGGAGATACAGGAACTACTGCAACAGCGTCATTAAGAAACAAAAACGTAAATACGATCGCGAACAGCTTTATAAGACACACAAAAACTCTAAAAAACTATGGAAAACAATAAACAATATTACCCAACGAAAACCACCTAAGACACAAAACACAGCATTACTAGAATCAGCCGCGACCCCTCTCGAGGCGGTCAGTAAAGTAAATGTATACTTCTCAACCGTTGGAAGGCATCTGGCTGACAAAATAATAAATAATCCTGAGAGACAGGCTAACAACGACCCCAAAATATCTACGGACGTTCCAAACCCGCCGGTCTCATCGTTTGCACTACTCAACTCTGACGCTGAAGAAGTAGCAACCGTAATTACGAGCCTAAAATCCGACAGTGCTACTGGCTGGGACAAAATCCCCGTAAGTTTTTTAAAATCTGCCAAGCTCATTATTTCACCAATAATTTCACATTTAATTAACCTATGTTTTGAACAAGGATGCTTTCCCACGGCCCTGAAACAAGCAGTAATAACACCTGTGCATAAGTGTGGTGACAGAACTGATCCGTCTAACTATAGGCCCATATCCGTCCTCTCTTCCTTGTCTAAAATTGTCGAAAGATTAGTTAACCAACGATTAAGTACATATTTAACAAAACATAAAATAATTTCACCCTCACAGTTTGGCTTTAGACAGGGAAAGTCTACTGAAGACGCGGTCCTAGCGCTGACCTCTATCGTCACTGAAAAAGTGGACAATCGAGAAAAGTGTCTGGCCGTCTTTCTAGACATCAAAAAAGCCTTCGACACAGTTTCTGTCCCCACGCTTCTACATAGGCTAGAAGACATTGGTATAAGAGGAGTACCACTTAAACTTTTCACGGAATACCTGAGTGAGCGCAGATACGTAGTTAAAATAGGATCAGTCACTAGTTCCGAAGAAATAGTGACTTACGGAGTAGGGCAAGGTAGTGTGCTCGGGCCGCCGCTGTTTCTCATTTATATAAACAGCCTATGTAACATGAGTATCAAAGGTGCTCACATATTTTCCTATGCTGACGATACAGCAATTGTTTTCTCGGGAGAAACATGGGACAGCGTTGGTCGCATCGCCGAACGTGGTCTGTCTACAATAGCTACCTGGCTCGATCGGAACCTTTTAACCTTGAATATTTCAAAGACAAATTACATCTGCTTTTCCATATTTGACCGTACCCAGCCATCGCAAGATCTTCAGATTAAAATTCATACCTGCTCCAGCTCCACTAACACCACCTGCTCTTGTTTAAAAATCAATAAAGTATCCAGCACTAAATACCTTGGGGTTATACTTGATCAAAGGCTATCGTGGCATCTGCACCTGGAACTATTAATGAACAGAGTTAGGAAATTAATTTGGACGTTCAAATCTCTTCGCCACGTGACCACCAAGGATCTTATCCAGCAAATTTATATCTCCCTGGGTCAGTCAATACTGACGTACTGTTTGCCAATTTGGGGCGGAGCATCTAAAACAAAATTTTTGGAGCTGGAGAGGGCACAGAGAGCTTTACTAAAAACCATGTTTTTTAAACCGATTAGATTCCCCACGGAAAATTTATACTCAACCTCAAACCTTTTGTCAGTTAGGAAACTCTATGTTCTGCAGATTGCATTAAAAAAACACAAATCTCTTCCCTTCATTACTTCCAAGACCCTGTCTAGGAGGAAAAATAAAGTAGCTGAAGATTGTCCAGTGAAGACTACATTTGCTACAAGGCAATTTATTAAACAATCTTCCCGTATATATAATGCTCTCAATGAACAATGTGCCATCTACTCTATGACATACCACGACTGCAAAAAAACACTAACTGAATGGCTCAAGAGTAAAAGTTACGAAGAAACCGAAGATATCCTACACAAGATCACATAACTAAGAAACACATAATTTGTTCACATATACATACCACACCCACACACCCTCGCGCTACACATACCACATACGCGCTACATATCCCACCACATCCCGACACCTACACAAACACACTCTTACACACAAACGAACCCACACACATACACACACTCACAAACATATTCTACACCCAGTGCGCTCCCATACTGATACATCAATTATAAAATGTTAATTAGTCCTAAATTAAATTTTCTTTGTTGCTTATTTCTCACACATCTATAGAATGATTGTAAACTGGAGGAGCGGAACCACCTAATACAAGCAAATCTTTGCTTAAAAGGTGACTCCAAACCTAACATAGTTATATCTTTAAGTGAAGAAATAAACATTTTTATTTATTTATTTTATTATATTATTATGGTACTTGTATCGGCCATGTTGAACGGTGACTTCTCTAGTTCAATTATTTATCTAATATCTTATTTCAATTAAGTTTTAATGTACCAGTTTCTTAATAGTTCAGGCACAGTTCAGAGGTTACATTTCAGCTATTTATAAACTTTAATGAGGCCTGTTTAATGGCCTGGTAGGCAGGCAGGTTAAACCTAATTTATTTTAAATTGTCTGTTTTATGTAGTGAAATAAACTAAGATAGGAAGGAAACTGTACATTTTAGAAGTAGAAGAAACTAGGAACTTATTACCTACCAGTACCTATTCTTTATAGGTGGGTTCTATGAGCCAGCATACTTATCGTTCTATCGCCCTTATGTCAAATTACTTGTGGTTGGCGCAACATGTCTACATCCCCCATACTTCTCTATTACTGGCCATCTCAGTAACACCTGAAGATTGACGTTCAAAAGTGCCGTTTAATGGCCTAATTGAAATAAACGTTTTGACTTTGACATCCATTTTCGAGCCATATCACCCTTCACACAATCCACCCACCGTTTCAATGGTCGTCTCTTCCTCTTATATTCCGGCCATTGCTACTGCTAACGGCCGGTTTCAATAATCTGAAATTTAAAAGGCAAACATGACGCTTCGGCTACTGTTGGTACCTAGCTAATTTGACAGTTGGTTAAAGGTGGATACGTTATTGAGAACGGCCGTATCTTACGATATTTCAATAATATTTTTGAAGTCAACAATGTCTCTGAAACTTTATGGTAAGAAATATATCAATAGGAGACCACTGTCAACAGTGTTACCAAGCTACATAGAACATTAGGCGAAAATTCACACACCACACGACAAAAGTCCTACTAATATTATAAACGCGAAAGTTTGTAAGTATGGATGGATGGATGGATGTTTGTTACTCTTTCACGCAAAAACTACTGAATGGATTTTTATGAAATTTGGCACAGTGGTAGATTATAGTCTGAAAAAACACATAGACTACATTTTATCCCGGGAATATGTTCTCTTGGGATAATTTTCGACAATCACGCGGGCGGAGCCGCGGGCGGCAACTAGTATTCAATAAAATACAAATCATTTTTGTGGTTCCAACATTCTTATTCTTACACAGCACAAGATATTGAACGAGCATGTAATAAATAAGTCAGTATTTCATGTGAAGTTATTGTCGGTGCGACACTGGCGCTAGGCTGAGAAATATCGACATATTGTGGGTACGAATCACGTCTCTAGAAAATGGAACAATGACCATCGTTCGACAAAAGAATTACTGGCTAGCCTGGATATATTAATGTACCGGAATAGATAGGTTGGTCATATTTTCAGTTGACATGAAGCAATATTTCCTTAGTGTAATATGTATATTGTAAAGGGTATACGTGTTTATGACGTTTTCTTACTTCTTGTTTATGTTTTTAATGTCAAACAATCATTAAAATACCATCTGTCAACTGTTTACACTTGACCGGATAAAAGAAGGACTCTTTCATCAGTAGATTTTTGCTGCTTATTTACCGATGCCATCATCATCAGCCGAACGACGTCCACCGCTGGACATAGGCAAGGGGGGGGGGGTTTGCTATAATCGCCGCGCTTGGCAGGCTGGTTGGCGATCGCAGTGTAGCTGTTGCAATGCACAGAGAATGCTGCTGCCCATACACTGGTGAGTCCCTTAGTCATCCTCTTACGACACCCACGGGAAGTTGATGATGTTAATAAACTCCTTTACGAAATATGCATTTATATGTAAGAAACATCTGATAAGAGAATTTTTTTTTTTTAAACCGTGTCCCACACTAGGAATTTCTTCTGTATCGTGGGTGCGTTTACAAACATATACACTCACATACACAAACAGCCAGACCCGGAAAAACGAACTGTAGGCCATACAATTTTTTTTTCCGTGCGGGAATCGAACTCGTGACACGCAGCGCAGTAGCCAATCGCTCAACCACTACGCTAACCGTGCCGTCAAATGTGCGAGCGCACACACGAGCGCGCATAATTGCTAAGCGTTCGTCCATACATTCGTCGCTCCACATCTGCTGACCCCAAACACTCAATATTCCTTTTCCCCACAGCTTGTCAGAGCCGCAAAACATTCCACAAGCGCTTTCAATTTACCCCAACTACAAGTACAATTTAGACACTTGTACAATGCCATTCCTGGGGGTATCAGCACAAAGCAGACCCCTTTCCCCCTTTACCCCCTTTCCTTGACCCTCGGGTCTTAGAACAAAGCGATTAGAATTAACTATTCGGATGTAGTGGATCCGAAGTTGGATACTTACAGATCTGCGTGATAGACTGGAATGGGCTCAGTTCGTGGTGCGCACTGCTCTCTATAACTCTCAATGGTACACTGGTTTTTACGACGCGAGTGAACGCTTCCGTGTCTATATTTGCGTGTTTGTTGAGTCACTATCGTTTTTTTGTGTGTTAATATACTCGGCACTCGTTCCTCACATGAGTAGTTAAAATTGTGCTTGAAAAATCGACAGCTATGGTTTCTACTAAAAGGCGTATTGCCAAAGCGAGCCAAAAAATAAATATACAAAATCTAAATAAAATGTAAAAGAAAATAGCAAATCTTCCACATTTGTGATCGTTTAACCTAAAAGACATTATTTTGTTTTTTTTTATTTATAATATTATAAAATACCACAATTACGTAGTGAAAACTCTAGGCATTCATATAATTAAATCCGGTTATATAAAACTTCATATTAAAATATTAATATTGCACATTAATACCGCTCCAGTTATTTTCAATTATACTGAACTCTTATTTCTTGCTACACTGTAACAGGTTTAAAGCTGTATTCAATAATGAAATTATATTTTATTACGGTAGGCGTCGGATAACTTGAACATTTTCAAGAGTTTCAATAATAAAAATGGATCCAATTAACGCGTCACATGCATGATCATGTTTAATTTAAGTAAACTTCAGTTAAAAATAAGTTAATTTATCTCTCCTTTTTATTTACATTATGTAAAGAATAGGTAAAATCCCCAGATGTTAAAAAAATAATCCGAAATTTTGGAAACTGATACATGTATGAACAAACACATGTAGTGTTTAATGTATGTATTTATATATTAATTCAGACATGGCTAAATTAAAATTAAACCCAATTTAATTCAGTTACATTTTAGCCTGAACCGCTATTGTAAAAAATCGCTTCATAAATGACGGTTATGAGGAAGCAAACATAAAAAAAATACAGCCGAATTGAAAACATCGTCCTTTTTTTGAAGTCGGTAAAAAATTCAAATATCAATAACTTAGCTAACAGATATCGTTTTATTTTGTTGTTTGGAGTACTTACGTATAAAAATATTTAATTAAGTCATTTTATGGAAAGAAAGCAGTTAATTTTTAGCTTCAAGTACTAAAAAAAACCGGCCAAGTGTGACTCGGACTCGCGCACGAAGGGTTCCGTACCATTTATCTATAAAAACGGCAAAAAAAACACGTTTGTTGTATGGGAGCCCCCCTTAAATATTATTTATATTTTTAAAGTGAATAATATAACTCAATATTCTGTGAATATTTCAAGTATCTACCTGTTGCCGTTATCAGTATGGAGCAAAAATGAGCAAAAAAATCACGTTTGTTAAATGGGAGCCAGGGGGGATCCCATATAACAAACTTGATTTTTTTGCCGTTTTTATGGGATATAAAATATTTGTTTTAATTTAATTTAATTATTTATTTTTAAAGTGAATTTATAACTGAATATTCTGTGAATGCGTCATCAAGCGTATCCCTATTGCCGTTATCAATATTGAGCAAAACGAAATTTATTTTATTCTGTTTTTTTTTTGTATTTTTGGTGAAAGCGGCAATAGAAATACATCATCTGTGAAAATTTCAACTGTCTAATTACCACGGTTCATGAGATACAGCTTGGTGACAGACTGACAGACAGAAGGACAGCGGAGTCTTAGTAATAGGGTCCCGTTTTTCCCTTTGGGTACGGAACCCCAATTACATTCTTAAAAGGCTATCCTTTTAAGAATGTAATTGGGGTTCCGTAGTTGTTGCGTGGTTCCGTGGTTTAAAAATGTTTAATTTGAAAAAAAAATGCTCCAAAACAAACATGTCAACATGTCAGTTAACATTTTTTTCCATCGAGATACGATTGAAATTAAATGTTTTATAAAAAAAAACAAACACTTGGGGGTTCACTTTTGCCAGAATATTTTTTTAACATACTACCTTATACGTTAAAGGCATAAAATCAGAGTTAATAATTATTAAAAAGGTACCTTAATTTTCGGCGGAATTTGCCTTGACTACTGGATGAGTTGTTTGGTGTCGGACGTAAAAGAATAGCACCATCCCATCACGTCCCGTTGGTATCGTAAGAGGCGACTAAGGAACTTACCAGAGACATTGGCAGCAGCCTTCTCTGTGTATTGCAACAGCTACACTGCGATCGCCAACCGGCCTGGCAAGCGTGGCGATTATGGCAAACTCCCTCCTTTGAGGGAGGCTTATGTCCAGCAGTGGATGTCTTTCGGCTGATATGATGTTGATGATGACTAGATGAGTCCGGTGCACGATGTTTCCTGAATGACTTCTCTCTCAGAAGAAACACCGATATAAACACAGAGGCCAATGTCTTTCAAAGTTCATTCAATACGTGCTGGTCCAATCACATGAGAAACATTATTAAGTTAATGTCTGAGGTGGGCTTATGAGGCAAGCACTACACCGATGTTAGTGGACTGGTCCAAACAGTGCAAGTAATAAATGTCATGGCATGTACATAATAAATGGCTGATACTTAGGCATGTTACAGTAATGGGCAGTGCAAGGCCCAGCCCCTCGTTAGGAATTAAAATGGGTGCCAAGTACTAGGCGATTCGTTGTAAGTAGCTAGGCAGAAGCTTTTCTTTGATGACAAGAATATCAGGCATTTTTTTCCAAAGAATAAGGCAGAGGAGTACCCATTATGTTGAAACTACTATATATTATATTAGGAGGTCTATTGCCAATAAATGTATAATCACAATCCACGGACAGTGCTCGATCAACACACGCGATTGTTTTTAGTTCTGAGACCAACAAGGCAGTCATGATAAGAATTCCAGAAAAAATGCATTTTAATGTTCCGTACCCGAAAAATAACCAACGGAACCCTATTACTATGCCTCCGCTGTCCGTCCATCCGTCCGTCTGTCTGTCAGCGGGCTGTATCTCAAGAACTGCACTTGGCCGGTTTTTTAATACAGATAAGGGAGAAACGTGAGAGAAACATTTCAAGACATTTTGGTCAAAGTGTTCCTTCACCAAATCGATCGCTTTCACAGTTTAAGTGTAATAAAAAACACGCAATACCAGCATTGAACAGCAAAGGCAATAAAGCGTTACCTCTAATCAAGTCGCCGCGCCGGTAGCATTGTACGCTGACCTAGCGAGCGCTGGCTAATCGGCGATACAGCGCTGAAGCGGCTAGTTGGTTAGCACAAACTGTACAACTTTGTCTATTGTTGCGCAATTTAGTTTTAAACTGTACCTAGTCTGGAACTTGTTAGGATATTATGATATTTGGTTTATTTTATAGGTAAGTAGGTATCGAATTGAAACAGAGTATTTATGGTAAAACCTTAGGTTAGTGAAATAGGTGCGATGCGAGAACTCTTTTTCATAGAAATTGTTCTACGAACGTATGTTAATACTGTTGAACATTTTGCTTTGAAAACGGGCTGTGCATGTCGCGACCAGCCTGCCTGTGTGAGCTTTTACATTTTTTTAGCAACATTGGTATTCTCTAAAGGTAATCAAACAAAAACCGAAAATTCCGCAGCTGCAACTCAGATCAAAGAGCATTGAAAAGAATCCGAACATTAATTTCTCGTTCCAATCACGCACGTTTAAACAAAAAACAAATTTAACTTTTCTGAAGCATTCGAAACTAGCTCAGAAAATATTTGACGAATGAAATTGAAAGAAACTTTTCCAATATTGCAACTGAACGGTACCTTTGTACAGTGAGCCCAAGACATTAGTGTGCAGGCTACTTGTGATCTTCTCTTTATCTTATTATTACTGTGATATCTTTTGGCTTCCATTATGTGACGACTTTGAAATAGTCGTAGCTACTGAGGTAAGCCTGGAAAGAGCTGAAGTGATGACATATTGACGATTGGCCGGAGAAGTTCACAAATTAAGAAGAATTGAAAACTACTGGAAAAGCCTTTGCCCAACAGAGGAACACATGTTATTAAAAAGTAAGATGTAAAGGAACGCCTTTTTCAAAACTAACTTATTTTTAATGTATGGACACATTTACGTACATTAGAATAAGATTCAATTCACACAACATGAACTGCCTGCGCAAATCTTAGCTGCTCGTAGTCAATGCCTGTATACCAAAACATTTTGCCGACTGTACTCACATACGTAGACTGAAACTAAGGCTCCGAATCTTTCAATTATGTACCCTTTGAAATTGAACGAATGTGTAGAAAACAGAATTTTCAGCTATGTTGTAAACAGTTGATCAATTTTGAGATTGGATTTATATTAGATTGATTGAAACAACAAGTTTGATTGGCAGCAGATTGGTAATTACATTTTGATATTATCAATATCGAAGGCTGTCGATGTAATCTTTATCATTTTTCACTGTCTTTGGTTCAAATTAACTGATTATTTTCTGTGTTGACAGGCGGTAGAGCCAATTAGCAAGCGGATGCCCTTTAGGTGAATAATAAATATCTTAATCCAAGGACGAGATTATTTAACTTAGTTGAGAGATTAGTAAATTTAGTAGTTGCCTCGAAATTAATAATTAACATGCATATTTTAGACTGGTTATAAAGAGGTCATTGTTTGATTACATTATTTGTAGAAGTTTGGTTTTGGAAGTTGTGATCCAATTTTGAAAACTCTTTCCTTGGGTTCTGTTTATGGAAACAAACGAAAAAAAAAACAGTTTTTGAAGAATAGACAGTGAAAGAAAAGTAGTAGGAACTGCTAGTCCATGAAAATAAATGATTACAGTTGCGATAGTAACAGTTTCTGCGTGCCTGTTAGTTACCTCTTCACGTCTAAGCGGTTACGCACTTCATCCGATCCGAGTTCGTGGAAATACGGATCTAGAGTCTAAAAAATTCGGACCGAATTCGGATATCACTTTTTGCACTGCATCCGATTCGAATTCGTGAAAATACGGATCTAGAGTTTAAAAAACTCGGACCGAATTCGGATATTGCTTACGCACTAATCCGATCACTGATCCAAATTCACCCCACGCCCCGCCCGCTGTCGTGCCGCGCGAATATGTCCGATTTGAATCCGAGGTAATGGAAAGCGTTCATACAAACAGTACTACGGCTACTTCGGTCCGTCATTATTCTCTCGAATTGGAGACTCACGGATGACGGAGAGAAATCGAATGACGGAAGTCGGATCTAGTGCGTAAACTACCATACAAATACTATGACTACTTTAGAAGTATTTTCACGGATTCGTATCGGATGCAGTGCGTAATCGCTCTGACAGTTGAATGGATTTCAATTAAATTTGTCACATGGATAGACTATATCCTGGATTGGGAGTAGTATATTCCCTTGGGATAATTTCCGACTTTTACGTGGATAAAGCTGCTGGCCCAAACTAGTACTTAATGTACTTAAATTCTTATTTCAAAGGCACAGTAATTCAATTTGCGCGATATTACGCACGAGCAATTCTAAAGCATCCACTCGACCACCCTCACAACCACGGCCTTATTAAACACATACTTAATAAGTTTACGAATAAAATGACGTCAGAACTCGCCATGTTCACACTGCGAGTGGCGGGTAAGGGTGCGCGCCCACCGGCGGCGGCGTAACGATGTGCTCTAATTATATAAGACACAGGTGAGAGGATTATGTGCGCGTTTGAATTAGTGTGTGCGGACCTCATTGTGGTTTGTGAAGTGAGTTTTTGTGGTTGTTTCAATGTGTTGCTTGTTATTTTGTGGTGTTTCTATCTTGACTAGAATTTTTAAAGGAATAGTCTAGTGGGCGAACCAATGTATAGTACCTTTTCCCAACTATATTGGGGTCGGCTTCCAGTCAAACCGGATTCAGCTGAATACCAGTATTTTACGTGTAGCGGCTGCCCTTCAAAACGCATTAACTGGGTAACAAGGTATTTCTTGGCAAAACTGGGGTCAGATTTACTGGCTTCTGACATTCCGTAACGACGGCTAAATATGGTCACCCATCCACATACCAACCTTGGCAAGCGTTGCTTAAGCTTGATCGACCGTGCGGCTGTTACTCTTTAGCCACGAGCTCCTCACCAATGTCAAAGTACCATTGAAACTTTATCTGGTACATAACTATGTACATATGTCTAGCTGTGAACTGCGTTGTGCTATAAGTAGGCGCCAGATAAATGTGGAATAAAGTATATTGACCTTTCCCTAATAACTGTTCATAGGTACCTGAACAATTAAATATGAATCGTTTTTCATTATTAGACAATGTTAAGGATCACGAGAGATGATGATTCGGGACAGCTTTGTGTCATTAATTCCGTTTTTCAAATTAAAAATGTCAATAATTGTAGGTGGGTCAATGACCGTTATTCCACGATTATCTGGCGCCTACTATAAGTGGTTTGATCGATTGTACTACGTAAGTTACTTGTGTAAGAAATCAGGACGGGTTACGACAATTAAACGAGTAGAGTATTATTAATGTTGTTCATTTCACAAGGAACTGCCTTAAACAATACACAACACGTGCTTTTGTACTATTTTCTATCTAAAAACTGCAGATAGGTGGCGTGCCGATCATCTTCGGGAAGTACAGCTTTAAATATTACATTTACAAAGTTTGCAAACAACTTCCGTTTCGAAAAAATAAGATTAAATCAGTTGCCAATGTTGCCATTACAATAAAATAATCACAGACAACCTTTACAAATTTGACTATTCAACAATATTTAGTAACATTATTTAAAGCTAACACTTGGCAAAACTAAATTTATTCAAAACGGTCATATGAAGAGTATTTTCGGCAGATCAACTCAGTGATAACCCTTCCTTCCCCTGTCTGTCACAGTAATATCTGACCAAATTAACTTTCCTTAGCTCTTTCCTTAACCCACGTAACAATAGCTTAATTAGGTACGTCCCGGAAAAAACATACATTCACTAGACCATACAGTAAATCCTGCTTTAATCCCACAATCCACTAAAAACCTCCATAAGACAGTCGAACATCACAACCAAATACGTCCTCGAAATAAAACAAAAACAATAGGATTTTTCAATCCCCAATAGTTTAGTAATAGGACAAAAGGCAGCGTGGCCAATATGTACCATTGTGTGAAGTTCGTACAGCGCGTTGTGTGAGGGCTGGCCCACAATGGGAACCAACAAAGGTTGTTAATTAATATTAGAACACGATTGAATTGCAAATAGTGGCGAATGACGTCAGTTGTAATGTAATAGTGCCAATAGGGAACTTTGTGTGGATGGGTAAATGGTACCTACATTGTATGGCCAAATTTAATTAGTTGGTGTAACTCCCCAAATGTACTGGCTATATGAAATACCGAAAAACTAATAAATAAAATCCCTTGTTTGGATGAACAGGTGAAATTGTAATAAAAGTGCATAACTCAAATAAATAATACAATTACCGAAAACAAACTAAAAAAAAAGAATACAAACTGGTGGCCCTGAAGGAAAAAGTCATTTGAAGATTTCCCATACTTGAAAAACCGGACAAGTGCGAGTTAGACTCGCGCACTGAGGGTTCCGATCGAGTCTTGATTTTTTTGGAGAATACGTAATGTACTCTCCTACGGATACATCAATGTGCTTCACGGTTATTTTTTCAACCAAAAACATAAGTTTGCATTCGAATTTTGTTTTTGTACATTATAAAAGAACAAATTCCTTATTTTCGGACTTTTTCCTGTACTAATACTGTAAGATCTATCTTCTTGGCAAATTTCAGGACTGTGGGTCAACGGAAAGTACCCTATAGGTTTTGATTCCCTTGCGAGCGTCAAATAATGCGCCATAAACGGAGCTTAAACGGTCTTAACTTTAGATTGCATTGACTTAGAAGTTTGGTTTTTTCACTGCTCCAAGAAGTAGCTGTTCTGAATAATTGGAGTTAATTTCAGTTTGATTCCTTAACGCATTCCTGAGAAAAAAGGTCTTGACAGACAGACAGACGGACAACAAAATGATCCTATATGGGTTTCGTTTTTGCCGACTGAGGTACGGAACCCTAAAAATTAATAAATAATAAGTCGTGCCAGCATGAACCCGTATTGAAAAAAAAAATAGCACTATTCGTCCTGTATAGCTCCGTCCCTCTCTCACATTGGAATCAATATGATATTGGCATGGAAGGGCTTCTGAATTTTTTTGTGTTTTTCATTTGTCGTATATCAACAATGTTCGTGCTTTGCTACCTAATTGAATTTGTCCCAGTATTGTCAGTATTAATGTTAGTCTCAAATCATTTAAGCTTTTTTTTTTAGTATCATAATAAACTAGCTATATCCAGCAGTAACTGAGCAAGAGCTATTCTCTCAATCTTAAGCATCGCAGACGTTCTAATAGGGTCCATTATCACCCTTATCTTCTTACACATTATAACCCTCATTGGCCACAAAAACTGCTATTACGCCCCACTGTGACGAGTTCAATCTCACTAATTGCTTCTTGGAGCGTTCAAGGCCGCAGCAGACATGTTCACATAGCCAGTTTACATATACTTTGTATATAACACTTTACATAACACAAACTAACAAGACTGAGCTCACTGTGTGTAAAGCAAAGCTTTTAACCCGTTTTCTAGAAATGCATTAATTAAATCGTAGCGTTTTCGTAGAGCCCGCTACGCCGCTACGCCGCGCTACGCCTGTCGTAGACAACGTCTACGAGCGAGAATTGTTTTACAAAATTATGTTTAATTTCACGAATTACTCTAGTGTTAACTCGTTTAAAAACTAGCTTTCGGATTGTTAGCTTATCCACTTTATGGACTAGTTCATTCCGCTGGTTTCGACCGCTGTTTATGACGTAGTTTATTCACAAAGAGAATTGAATTTAAAGCCAAATGTAGTTTTAAACCGCAAGAACATGTTCAATTGGTTTCTTTTATTTAGCATTCAAGTAGGAAGCAAGCAGTATATAAAAATAAATGAGAAGCATAAAAAGCGTATTCAAAAATATTTCTATTTAACTCCGGCCGCATAGAGAAACGACCGCACATAAATAAGTTTAACCTCATATTTCAATGAGGACGTAGTTTTTTCCGCATTTGTTATAACGCGTCGGCGTGTGGGATATTTTATAATGACGCTAGGGTTGGCCGGGGGTGTGCTGGAGGTGGGGTGTGTTGAGGGGGGTGTCGAGTGTCTGGCTAATGACGCCGCCTGGCTGCATCTAATGATCGTTTGTCAAAGATACACTACCTTTAGTAGCGAGCGGAGATGTACTGTGTTTTTGTGTTGAGACTTCAAGTGGGATGTCATAGCTATAATTATTTTGGGTTAGAATGGGTGGTAGCTATGATGGAAATATTATCGTACTACTAATATAAATGTGAAAGTTTGGATGGGTGGCTGGATGTTTCTTACTGAAACCACGACAGAACGGCTAAACATATATGGATGAAATTTGGCACAAAGATAAATTATAGTCGTAATAGAACATATGCTAGGCTTCTTACCCCGGGAGTATGAACAGACTCCATGGTGGTCCATGGTCCCGTTTTTACCTTTTGGGTACGGAACTCTAAAAAAAGCTCTTTAAACTCCTATCCGACCCTAGTCATAATTTTTGACAAAACCAAATGCCCCGCTGACACGCTGACACCAATATCTGGCCCGTCGCCAGTCAGGTCAGTCCAGACATCTCTCAATTAGCACCAACAATAGTTGGGCGCAAACAAATTAGTATTCCATGATCCTAATGAATAAGTTCTAGATCTTACAATAGATTGTCCTAGATTCCATTAATTGCATTTACAAGTCCATTGTGGCGAAGGTTTTAGCTGTCTAGTTATGTGTATTCTAGCACAAAAAGTAATTAATTAACTTCTCCAAAATATAAAAGGATTAGAAGCCTTACTTTGGGTTATATCAAAGTACTAGCTGTGCCCGAGAGTTGGTTCGCGTGGTTGTCTATAGCCATCCTCGTGAATGTGGTTATCATATACAAAATAATTTTCCGGATCCGACTAGTAGTTCCAGAGATTAGCGCGTTTAAACAAACAAACAAACACACTCTTCAGCTTTATTATATTAGTATAGATAGATGTTATAGTAAAAGTATATAGTACAGATAAGTAATAGGTACAGATTTTAAAATTAATACCATTTGTGGTGATAGGTACTTTAATTGTGTATTAGTGGTACCTTTATGAATATCCACCTTCGGTCGGAGGATAGCCAAAGCCTACTTGGCAGTTTACCTGGTCAGCCAAATAAACTGCTAGGTAGACGATAAACTTATTTCTGTCCAAAGACTGCACATCCAGCGCACCTTGGGCTTTATAATCAGTCTCGTAAATATCTAGCAAACTGGAAAATATTAACTTCATCCTACTACTGTAAATATAACATCTTTTTAGTAAAATAAGTGATAGACATAATTTTAATACTAGAAATAAAGACAAATTATAACAACCATTTTTTAGATTAGCTAAAGTCCACACTTCTTTCATGTGGTATTGTGTTAAATGTTACAACAAAATACCTTCTGACATATTAGAACTAAATGAAAGAAAATTTAAAACTTATGTTAAAAGTACACTTTGTAAACAAGCATATTACAAATTAGAAGATTACATTCAGGATGAGAATGCTTGGAAACATGCTGGTCCTGCTCCATAGGACAATCAAGGGTGTAGGCAAAAGGTCAAACTGGTTGATTTATGTTTTAACTTTATAGATATATTGTTTCTTTTTTGTGTTTTTATTTTTCTGTTGACTCACACACTGTTTAATTAATGGTTCCAATGTTTGTAAATATGTGAGTACCATTTACCTAAATTTCTTTAGAAAATGAATAAGTTTACCTCTGCTGGTGATTCTTTGTTCTTATAAGTAGCATACTCTGGGTGCATCGTCCTCACATAATATTAAATTAATTTTTGTATACCAAATTTTGTAAATCATTATTTGAAAAGAGTAACTATAGAGTTTCTTGTCCGTTCTTCTCCATAAGAATCTACCTTTCCGAATGGACAGTAGAGTCACTTTATTAATGTAGCATTATTATTTTACTGAACTGTAACTGATGACTGTTTGAAATAAACGTTTTGACTTTGACCTTGACTTTGACTTTGTAGTACCTATACCTACCTTTTTTTTTAAAGATGGGAAATCATCAAGTGTCTTTATCCGCTCTGGGTGTAGTGGAAGGGCGTGTCAGACTCTTACTGACTAAAACCCATCCGTGTTCCTTCTAAAGCCCTTTGCGTTCCAGGGCCGCAGTGACTCTTTCGAACTAATTCCGCAACCCTGGACCTACATATATCTACCTACTATCCTTCCATGAGTAGTAAAACATCTTAGATTGACCATTCTGTTCGGGTAATACAAAATGTATGTATTATAGTTGAACCCACTTCCTTCCGCATAAGATGCTAGGAACACTATGCTTATCTTCATACAATGTTCTTAGCGAAATACTTGCAAAGCCGGTCGAACCACGAGGCTAAGCTACGCTTCCGGATCGATCGGATGGGTGACCATCTTTTACATACCAAGTTTCCTCCATGCCTCGGAAGACACGTGGAACTGTTGGGTCCCGGCTGTCATTTGAACTCCTTTGGCAGTCGTTACGGGTAGTCAGAAGTCAGAGAATCTGTCACCAGTCTTGTTAAAAAGTATCGTAATCAGTTACTGGGTTGTGGAGGTCAGGCAGGCAGTGTCGCTCTATATAACACTGGTACTCAGCTATATCCGGTTAGACTGGAAGCTGGCTGAGAGTTGGGATAAAGGCTAGGCCGATTGAATAACAAAGCAACCTACACTGGTTATAGGTACGTATAAATAGTGAAAAAAAAACCGGCCAAGTGCGAGTCGGACTCGCGCACGAAGGGTTCCGTACCATTATCTATAAAAACGGCAAAAAAAACACGTTTGTTGTATGGGAGCCCCTTTAAATATTAATTTTATTCTGTTTTTTAGTATTAAATTTGTTGTTACAGCGGCAACAGAAATACATCATCTGTGTAAATTTCAACTGTCTAACTAATACGATTCATGAGATTCAGCCTGGTGACAGACGGACAGAAAAGTCTTAGGAATAGGGTCCCGTATGACCTGAACTGTAACAGTTTCCAAAATATTCACTCTCAAAGTTGTGGAGGTTAAATGAATCCCCGTATGTCGCTGCTGTTCGATGTAAGTTAAATTTATCCGAGTAGTGGAGCTGTCGTTTCCCACTTACTGCGCTGTTTTAAGAGCAAACCACATAAACAGGAAAATAGTAAGAGATTTATTTTGCTCAATTTTATTCCGTTTCAATTGTTACTAAAGCGAATGTTTGGTTTGTGGTCCTTATTGGAATCATTTGCTGTCTTTAAACAAAAGATATGTTAGTGGTGTAAAATTACTTATTTCAGTTCAGTATTAAATTATCTTCACATCACTTCCCGTGGGTGTCGTAAGAGACGACTAAGGGACTCACCAGAGTATGGGCAGCAGCATTTCTCTGTGCTTAGCTACACTGCGATCGCAGACCCGCCTCTCAAGCGTGGCGATTATGGCAAACCCCCCTTGGGGGAGGCCTTTGTCCAGCAGTGGACGTCTTTCGGCTGATATGATGATGATGATCAAATAATCTTGAATCCACTAGATTAATAATAAAACTTACTTATAATGTATTTTAGCAACCACAATGTGGGTCCCAGAAAATGCCCGACGACATCGCGGGAGACCCAGGCGAAGATGGCGGGACGAGCTTGACGCCTATCGGCCAGATTGGTCCAGACTTGCCCAAAGCCGGGAGGAATGGAAGGAAGAAAAGGAGGCCTTTGCCCTGCAGTGGGACACAATTGGCTAAAACTAAAAATAAAATAAATAAAAATAAATATAATGTATTAAAATACACAACGGCATAATAAATATGAATTTTGTAATTCAATGCCAAGATCACTGGCAGCACTGCCCCAGTGAATGAAAACGCTGATTCTTTGGTCGAAGAAAACCCCAGCCTTCTGGTCACGTGAAGAGTCGACTAACTGATGACCCAAAAACCGCTTACCTGTCTTTGAATCTTTATTCATCTTTTCTCCTTGAATTTACCACTCTTTCCCAATTTCAACGCTACGCTCGCGCTCTCCGTCTGTCGTGATGTAATTTATTAACAAATTATTATTAAATAACTTTCTAAAACTTCAAAATTCTAAAATAAATAATTGAAGTGTCTGTTCAAATATATGCTTTTTAACGGTTTTTCAAATAGTTTGTGAACTAATCATGACATCAAAGTCTAGCCATACCTAGTATATACTACCTAGTATATACTACCTAGTATATACTACCTAGTATATACCTATAAGTTATGTAAATATCCAACACTATTGCAAATACATCTGATTACACTTGTTGGTGTACAAACCAGAGCCACGATTTGCATTGATGAGACCACATTAGCTTTGACCGCATATAAACTTTGTTTTCTGATGAAACAATGAACAAATAAACAACGAACAACCTGTAACATTGAATATACATTTGACTTAAACGTGCAGCTAAGTTAATTCATAATTATGTCATCCGTACAGATAATCATAATTATTTATCTAATAATAATAATAATATATCCTGTGACAACTCACACACGGTCATCCGATCCCAAACTAGGCAGAGCCTGTACTATGGCAACCAACAATACTATCTACAGATACTATTCAGACTGCTACAGTTTTATTCGTAAGATTTCTATTTCAATTTGAATTGAGAATCCGCTGAAATATTTCAGAGGTTTTTTTTAGAATAAACGCCGATAATTTAAAGTCAAATAACTTTTACCTGACGAGTTAAAATGGCGGTTTGACAGATTTTGGACAGAAAGTTATTATGTCAAATTGCTTCTCTTCTTATCTGAGTATTTCTTATGTGAATCCTTATTGGTGACCGCGCCGTTAAAAAATAAAAATACATGACGCCAGAGCACGTTAAACTTAACTCTATATTTGCAAACGCAATGCAATCGTTGCGTTAAAAGTTTAATCTTTATTTTAAATGAAAGTAAAATTTTAAGCCTTTTTTGTTGTGGAAATTACAAAGATGCCTATTGATCTTAAGGTGCTCCCTTACCCTGGTCGATTCTGTCAACATGTCGAAGGGAAGGCTTGGGTGAAGTGATCCATTCAATCAAGTGTCACGTGATCACGAAGTGAGCTGTCATTCCATCTTGATTATATGGATTGACAGCTCACCTCGTGATCACTTCACCCAAGCCTTCACTGCGACATATTTACAGAATCGATCGGCTGGAGCATTTGCCTGTAATGTAACATTTCAGATTCGATTTAATACATTGTATCATCAAGTTGCGCACTGTAATGCTCGGTTCTCCTCCCTCACTGGTGTAATGCTCGACTCTGTAACGTTACATTACAGGCGAATGCTCCCAGTGAGGGAGCACCTTTATATTTGCGCGCACGAACTATTTTGAAAAACAAATATAAAACCCTAAAAAAAAACAATTTTCCCGCCACACTACTATCGTATTCAATCTAAAACTCAACACCCGCCAAACAGATCTGCAACAAATCTCCCAAGACTGCATGTGTCACGTGTTATAAAGGAAAATGACAGTATAAGATACCGCGTAAACAAATAGTCGCTCGTTTGACACATGTCGCGGCCATATCCCGAGAAAGTAGTCACACCTCACATATTCATAGTGCGTGGCACCATACGGGACAATATCGCACTGTTACACCGATAATCGAAATATAACCTTATGCTTCCGTGATAGAGTTGGGTTTAGAAGTGAGAGTAGGGATGTCGATATTGAATATCAAAGGTGACCCAGCAATATTTCGTGATTTATCAGGACGTATTTGCGGCAGTGAGTCTCGTCCCTCGCATGGAAAATAATACAATATATAGGATACATGAATATAGACGGGATATGTATTGGATAGTTATCGCCTTCGGGTTTGCTTGGTAGGCTGGGACTGTCCACCTTTCAAGTTATATTGCAATAAAGATGTCTTCTCAATCCGGTCAAAAGCAATGAGGATAAGTGTCATCAACGTTATATGAGATGTGTTTATTAGTGATGCCGAAATGGTGAGAAAACATCGGTTTCCGTAAAGTTACAGCATAACCTTCCGTTTAACACATGCCTTTTATAAGTTTAAGGTTGGCAAGGTTCGGTTTGAGTTTACTCACGGACTAACGAAAGATGGAACAAATGGAAGGGGCTGGGGGGGGGCTCTTATCCAGGTATTGGACATGTATGGATGATTAGGATAAAATGTATAAAAAGTTTGGCATAACTTAATTTTACTTTGAAACAAAGCTAAGGCCAAGAGTTCAATTTCCTGCCAGGGTTGCGGAATTTGTTCGAAAGAGTCACCGTGGCCCTGGAACGCAAAGGGCTTTGGAAGGAACACGGATTAGTTTTAGTCAGTAAGAGTCTAACACGCTCTCCCACTCCACCCAGAGCGGAACAAGTCATTTGATGATTTCACATCACTAAAAAAAAAAAGTTCAATTTAAGGCCTCATTAACACAAGAGTAAATCCATAATAACTCCTCCACGCACCTAAATCACAAAAATGCCTTCGTAGGATCCTTCTTAGGATCAATTAAGAAGTGCGACACAAACAAACACCTTCCACTTGACAACAGCACAAACTTTCATGGTTCCGCACACTATGCAAGTAAGTCATAAGTAAATCACCAGCTAAACGGATGGCCACCAACTTTGCAAGGAGGCGTACGTGGAGTCGTTGAGGTTATAACTTTAAGTCTTAGAATAGAACAGAGTGAATGGACTGAGGAACGCTCTCATGAAGAAGAGACCTGTAGAAAGAGACAGCGACTATGCGATCAATACCTATCTCTTCTCGATTCGTGACAGGTGACACTGCATGCCTGTAACGTGGCTCAGTCAGAATTTTAGATAAAGACTACTGCAGTGACCTTTTGATATAACTGACAGGTGACAGGCGTCAATCTGATTGTTGATAAATTTTGATCAGTCATCATTTGCTTTTAACACTGTCGCAATAATGTAACAATAATATGTACTTTTTGACTTTGTACGTCGCGTTTTTAGTTATATTTGAGAATCAACCGAAACCCGGGTGAAGTTAGATGTCTAACAATGGATCTCTTGACCGACGATGGTTATAGATTACGAGTAGCAGTCGCGAGCTTGATAGTTCTATCGAACATTTTTATGTTACATAATACGTAGGTACCTACTCTTTGCTCCCACTATAGACATCTCACCATTAATGCTTACGCACTGTCAAAATTATTTCAAACAGGACCTTGACCGCACGGTATCTTTATCACTTTCACTTTCTCTGTCCGTATTAACTTTATACCTAGGTAAAGAAAGCTCAGTCCATTCTCCATGTCTAGAGGTACATTTGTAGTGGCCAGGCTCGGGGGACGGAGATGAAATATTACCTCTCTTTGTTACACAATCGCCTCTTACACTCAATAATTTCGGCAGGATCGATGGGAAGTGGCTCTGCGATTTGGGAATCAGAGGTTGTACGAATAGTTTCCTTTGTCTATTAGTATGCTGTGATTGCGGATTTGGAGTTATTGAGCGCGATTACTAAACTGAAATACGCTTTTTCATATTGTTTGTTCGTTTTCTTGATTCGTTAAAACTAAGTGTATGTGTGTATTTAATTAAAAACCAACTCAAGTACCTTTTTATTCAGATTTGAGTTAATTTTAAGTGTCTCAGGGTAGTCAGCTAGGAAACACTGGCCTCATACTCAGTTTAAAATAAAATTACCAAAAAAGATTGATGTGTAAGTCTTATTTTCAATCTACTTCAAAAATAAATATCATTCATCATTTTTTGGTACAGCAAACTCAATCATACAAAACAAAATTCAAAAACCAACCCACAATTTTTAAGGACATTTTTAATAAAATAGCAACTTAAAATACACAATAGGTAGTGAATTGCGAATGCATTCGAATGATTTCGTATTGCAAATTTACGTGTAGAATAGAATATCCTTCACTTTGAACGATCATTCTCCTGCATCGATTTTAATTCTAAATTCAACCGGCCGATATGATAAAAAGGTACAACAACTTTTATAATTATTCAGTGAATTCTGTAATAGAGTAGAATAGAACGTTTTTATTTCATATCGGAGTCCATGGGGTTAGTAACAATTTTACTTAAGTTCTAGTATTAGCAGGTTACTGACACAGATTTTATTTTATTTCTTAAGAAAACTCACAGCTAGGATACAGATAGTTGACAGTTAGTGAAAGAAGGCCAATTAAAAGTTTTCACTGACAATGTTAGGGTAGCACAAGAAACAGTAGACAGGCAAGAGAAAGTAGGAATTAGTAAGCGGAGAGAATTAAAAAAAGGCTTTAGTGAACTTCAAAGAAGTTTTATACAGTATTTTTTTTAGTTTCGGAACACTGGTGGAAAACAAGTCAAGATCATTAACACTCTGACACAACGAATTGTATGATGATGTACTCTTGAGTTGATGAAAATATACACTTACTATCACTATCAGTATTGTTCTCAGTACTAACTTGGATGGTAATTTGGACCAATGAAAATTTGCCTACAAAACAAAACAGAACTCTTAATAATCCTTTACGTTCCAAAATACACGACGAAATGATGTGTCCCAAATTCGAAAACCAATTTGTTCATATGTACACATTGTTTCGAGTTTCAATTCATTCGCCAAAATAGCCTTTCAAACAAGTCTCCACAGTTGTTGAAACTCTGGAACTAATCCATAGAGTATAGTAACTAAAAAGAACTAATCCACATCTTTGATGACCAACTCAGTTGTGTATTCACTTTTTTTTTTGAGATAGTTAAAAACGAACCCTGGCATTTTCAGTTTCAACTTTATTGAAAACGCAACGCCATATTTATTTCAGGTACAGTGTTTTTCGGATATATTTCATTACCGGGTCCGAACATTTGTCGCGATTTTATTTTATTTTCAATATAAAATGTGAAATAAAATTCTTGGCTGTACCGGCTATTTCCTTGTCCGTAACCTGCAGTTTGTTTTATAATTAAATCTATTAACGTTGTTCTAATTTAAGTCACACCTTTGACTTGACTTGATTGTAGAAATCAACATTACCAAACTTTACATTAAGCCAACAAGATTTTTTATATTAAAGTTATAGGGACGTTTTCTGGATTAAAAATAATATATCTATTTGGTCCGTCAGTTAGAATATCATAAAATTATGGGCACTTATTTATTGCTCATTCAATCAATTAAAAAATTCGCATGACCCAAGGACTGGTTTACCTTGGACAAAGGAAAGCATAGTCGTACAACGTGGCAATGCTGCCAGCCTTTTGGGTACTTTACCAGTGGCCAGCGATGCGGACGAATTTTTCGACCCAAAATTTTGGCTATTTTTAGTAAGTAATTTTTTTTTTTGTAAAGTGTATATGTAGTAAATAGTTTCACTGAAGTATTAACAAAATAAAAATAAAAAAATGCCTATTTTTCTGTATCTATTTGTTAAATGTGTGTACATAAACTGTTAAATAAATTAAAATAAAACGCATCAAAGTTCGCAGTGGGGCTTGTGACGTCACTTCTGGGTACCTAATAAGTGTACTAAGGCGTGACGTCACGTAAAATTTCAGCGAACTATTATCACAAAAGTAAAAATCATGTTAATATTTTGTGGTAATTAGTTCATTTAGGAATCTACCCAATAATGTTCTTCTAAATGCTAAGTTTAGTTTCCCGTGTATGCTATTATTTTCAAAGCCATCTCCACCCCAGGGGTAACACTAGTACAAGACAAAACAACTACCCACTTTTGTAAATTAATCCCTTTGTAGCTGGTATCAATTAAGAGGAGTCACAATAACGACTATAATAAGGTCATATTGTTTTACGTCAGTAGGAGTTTAGACGTCAACATCTTCAAGGGAACTGTATCCTTTGAAAATAGGTACTTATTTATGTTATGAATTGTTTTCTTAATAAAGCGACTATAGTTCTGTGGGTGATGTTGAGACTGGTAAGTGAAAGGAAGTGAGTTCAAATCGTACATATCACATTGCTAACACTTCTTACAATCCTACTTTATTTTTTTATATTATAATTTATAAACTAGCTCTTCCATATATCTTAGGAAACATACTCCCCGGGATAAACAGTATCCTACGTCCTGTTCCAACATGGTCTATGCGTATTCCAAGTTTTATCTAAATCCGTTTAGCCATTTTGAGAGAAGAGGTAAGAAACAGATAAACATACAGAGTAATTTTCGCGTTTATAATATTAGTATGGATGTTAAAGTTTGTGAGGATGGATGGATGAATGTTTGTTACTCTTTCACTAAAAAACTAGATACTTATTAAGTGGGGGAGCCGCGGAAGTTTAACCTTTTTTGAAAGGAAGGAAGAAACTGCCCCCCTGCCTCAGCAAAGCAAACGTTTCATCACATCAGAAGACATCTCACTTGGTGAAACGGGATTGGAGTCGGGGTTGGGGGTGGGTAAGAAAAAAAAAACAACGGGTTGCACTCCGGGAGTGCCGGCAGAAGTGAAAACTTGAACTTTAACGTTGTGCATTTTTGATATTTTGGAATGGTTAGGGAATAATTTCGCACGAATTGCTTTAATTATCAGTATAAAGTACTATCATTATGTGGTACAATATTCATTTATTGCGCTATCGTACACAAACATGACAATTTACATATATGACATAAAAAAATTTACACTTCAGAACTTTCCCTCCGTCTTACGAATTTTCGATCAGGTCACGTGTCCTGACGCGAGTTTAACATTTTTTACCCATCTCAAAAAGTGCACAACGCTGCTAAGAAGTTTTCACTTAAAAAAAAAAATATATATATATATATATTAGGTACTAAACTCATTCACTAGCGAAGCAGTAATCCTCTCGTTTTAAAATCACAACTATTTTTATTTCGTGAAACCTGAAATAAAATAAAGTTCTTCTATTCTCTCTTCACGAAAACCGTTTCACGAACCATCAGTAAAAGCGAACGAAATTAAATATATAAACCGTAAGACCACAAAACGGGAAAGTGTTTCCCGAGATTATCGCATAGAAGTACATAATACACACTTCAGCATACAGTACACACTCTACATACATACACAAGTGTTTATTAGTACACAGTCTGCACGAACGCAGGCCGTTTCATGCAAAACGTGTAATACAGCGCTATTGACCGCCGTAATTTCGCATAAATAAACCAAACATCGCTGTTGCTCATGCGAATAAAAATATTAATACATGTTTCAGGTTGTGGTCCAGTGTGAGAAGCTTTGCGATTACTTACTTTATAACACAATTTTCAAACCAGATCTTTGTCGAAATACTCGTTTGGAAACTTTCTTTTCACTACGGTTTTCGGGTTGGTAGGTCAACGGAGGATGCAGTAACCAACTTAGCCGATTTTATTGCCCTCAATCTAGGACAAGGACAGGCATGTACTGGCATCTTCCTGGACCTCGCCAAGGCATTCGATACAGTATCCAGGAAATTCCTGATAAAAGAAATGTCGCTTCTGGGAGTTCGAGGCACTGCTCTGGACTGGTTTACCTCATATCTCAACGATAGAACACAAAAAGTAGTGCTAGGGGAATACTCTAGTAACCCTAAAACTGTACAATTTGGTATACCACAGGGAAGCGTGCTGGGACCTACCCTTTTTATCATATATATAAATGGACTATGCGCCATGAAAATCCCTCAAGCTATAATTTTTACATATGCCGACGACACCGCAATCGTTTTTTATGGAAAAACTTGGGATGACGTTAAGAACTCGGTTGAAAGCGGGGTTAAAGCTATTGCGAACTGGCTGCAGCATAATCTTTTGACGTTAAATATAGATAAAACGAAGGCAATAAACTTTGCCATCTCAAAACGTTCCGCTCCTAACTCTGTAACTTTTATACAGCTGCACTCCTGCTCTTGCCCAGGAAATTGTACTTGCCCATGCATCGAACAAACAGATTCGATTAAGTACCTGGGAGTGTTTGTAGATAAGTGTTTGTCCTGGTCCACACATCTGTCGGCTTTAAGAGGTAGGGTTCGGAAGATGCTCCGTATCTTTAAGCAACTGGGTAAAATTGCAGATGACTCGGTCCTAAAGATGATCTACTTCTCTCTGTGTCAATCTGTCGTTAACTATTGTATAATAGCATGGGGCGCCGCTGGTAAAACCTCGTTAATAAAGGTTGAAAGAGCTCAACGAGCTCTGCTTAAAGTTGCCTATAGAAGACCATTCCGGTACCCCACTAACACACTCTACACCGAAGTGGGAGTTCTTAGAGTCAGACAACTTTACATTCTATCTGTCACTCTGAGATTTCACAAAACCTCCATGAGCACTAGTATCCAGTCAAGTCGAAGGGTACACTGGGAAAAGGGTCGATACTGCAAATCTATCGGGAGAAGGTCGTACGGTTTTATGGGACCACACATTTACTCGAAACTCAATAACCGACTCAAAATTTTACAACTAACCCACACTAAATGCAAAAAATTGGTTACAAAATGGCTGCTTACTCTGGACTATGATATGACAGAAAACATAATAATCTAAAAAAAAAGCGCTTTGATAGGTACTGATCTCTATTTTCTATTCTATATTACAAAGTTCTACATAATTATATAAATCCTAAGGTTACATTCAGACATACCAACACAACTCGTGAATCTTAATTCATACACCCACACTAACACATACCATCACCTAACGCACACACCATAATACCTACACTCAATATATGCACACACACACTACATACATACTTGGTTATCTACTGTTTTTTGTGTATTAATATTAGTCTTCATTGTTTATTAGTTTTTTAATGTATATTTCTTCTTCTTTACTAGTACATAATTATAATATATATTACATGTAGTAGCAATAAGTGTAAACGGAACGAAGGAGCCTGGATCTCACGACACAGGGAATCCTAGTGTGAGTTCCAGGAATCAACTTGTCGGTTGTAAATTTTAAGGACAATAAATTATTTTTATTCAATTCTTATTCTTAATTTAATACATCAAATACATCTAAAAACGAATGTCCAGTGCTACCAGTGATGACATTATGGAACTGAGACGTGGTCGTTTACAATGGAACTCATCAGAGGGCTTAAAGTCACCGAATAGGCAATGGAAAGGGTTATGCTCGAAGTTCCCTTTCGTGGTCGAATCAGGAGTAAGATATCCGCAGGAGGACAAGGCTACCGACATAATAATAATATAATATTTTGGGACAACTCACACACGGTCATTCGATCCCAAACTAGGCAGAGCCTGTGCTATGGCACCCAGACAACTAATAAACATACTTATATATTTCCATATTATATACAAATTACACCCGGACACAGAACAAATGATCATGCTCATCACACAAAGATTTGTCCTGGGTGGGAATCGAACCCACGACCTCCGGTTTAGCAGTCAGGATCACTAACCACTCGACCAACAGGCCAGTCAACATAGCCCAGACTCGCCAACCTTAAGTGGCAGTGGGCAGGGCACATTGGTCGCAGAACAGATAATTATTTATCGCCATTCCAGAAATTTTCAACTCCATTGATTATAATAGATGGAGTCGAAAAGTTCTGGAGGGGCGACCGCTTACCGGATGATGAAGCATTGGAAGGCCACCACAAGGACTGATGCAAGACGCACAAGACCGGTCTATGTGATGACACTTGGGGGAGGCCTATGAATTATGCTGTAACTAACATGAAGTGCGATCATGACGGTACTTATAAAATGTTTCCCCAATAAACGGGCCAAAAGAGACAAACAGGCAGCCGAAACTTTTGTTTCCAGTGACACCATCCGTTTGGTGCCAAGTTTTAGACCTAATTAAGGAAAGAGAAAAACACCAGCAACGACCACCAAAAAAGCACATCTGCGAATAGCTTCCAATATCTCCGCTCCTCTACTACACCGCCAGCCGGTCCCCGTCCCATCTCCAGCATAATGTTATGTTTACGAGCCGCGCGCATGGGGCCCGTGCTTGGCACCGCCGCACCGCGTCATATATGTGGCTATCATTCCCTCAATATCAAATGGGCCCCATAAAAAGATTCCGTCGTAACCCGTTTGCGAAGGGCCCCGGCCACTTTGCAACTGATTTACGTATTGGTTGCTGCTGAATGAATAAAGTTATCGCGATACTTGATTTCTTTGTTAGAATTATTTTTTGAGTCAGTTTTGCCATTTATTTATTGACTTTAATTAAAACGACACCTAGGACGGCCATATAAAATCTTTGAAGTTACATATGACACTGAAAAGATATATATAAAACTGTATTTCGACTTGTTGAAACCAATTGTCAAAATACATAGTCATAATAGACGCTAGACATAGTCATAATTATTTGTTTCTTTTATTAAATAAAGCTCTGGCCAAACTGAAGCGAATCCTGCGCAGGACGCGGGTCACGCTGGACGAAATTAGCTCGCGCCGATTGTATCTACTTACTTGTAGGTAGGTGATATAATATGTTTTTAGGTGGTCAAACTAGCGCAAATCATAACAGTAAAAATAAAACCGAAATCCTCCTTAGTGTTGCTAGAGCTTTAAGATTCTCTAAATATAAACAGCCCCATTCATATTTAAAAAGTCATATCTTTAGTTTAAATTCTAATAAGCAGATTCAATATTCTTCATAGAAAATTTGAATACAGTTTCTGCTAACCAGAATTATTACTAAACATATATATTAGTGTAGCGAGGTTTTATAACTTCTTACAAACAAACCTAGAATCTGAAATTCTTTGCAAAGCTCGTAATTTGACACAAAGTAAGCAAAAATACACTTGATGATTTCCTTACAGTTTCCTTAAAGAAAGTTATAATAAATACAGAAAAAAATATCCGCCGTATAGCCAAAGAAACCGGAGCGAATACAGTTTCAAAGTGAGTCAGAAAGTTTTGGCTCATTATATCGCCATTCCCTTTCTACGAGAAAAACGAAAGAATTATAAAAATCGTTGTAGTTTCGATATTTTGTGGGACAAAGAAACTGTGCTACTTATCAGAGTAACTTTAAGATTTTGTTAACTATACAATGGGATTGGTTTTTAGTGAAATGTAAGTGTTTGAATATACTGAAAGGCAGATTTTTAATTTCATTTTAGAGCTCGCCTTTGTCCACTCTTTCACCGGATAAAAGCGGTGATGTGGTCGATGATGGAGCACGCTTGCCTGGAAGTAACCTATTCACTCTTGACTTAAAGACTCCCAGGTTGTAGCTATCAGGAAACACAGACTCTGACAGGGAATTTCACTCCTTAGCTGTACGCACAATGAATGTGTTCCCAAAACGTTTTGTGTCCACAATCTCTACCAGCATACCTGCGAAAAGACAGTTGAATAAAAGAGACATCTACATCTCTTTTATTCGACTCTTTATAAGTTTTACACACCGTGTAGACATCGTGTTTTTTTATAAGCCTGCATTGGTGGCCCACTGCTGGGCAAAGGCCTCCCCATTCTCCTTCCCAATCTCTATCTATATTGGGCGATCTCTGGCACAACACCTTCGCCGCGGTCGACCTCGACGACGACATCCTCCCTCAGGCGACCAGTGAGTGACGACCTCCGCCCACCTGTCCGGGTGCATTCGTGCGACGTGGCCAGCCCACTCCCACTTTAGCCTGGCCATTTTCTCCCTAACATCTATTACTTTAGTTATGGAGCGCAGGGTGGTGTTTCCAACGCGATCTGTTAGTTTAAAACTTATACGTAACAATAAAACAATCATTTTTTTTTTTTTTTTAATTTAATAGGTGTCTTTCTTTCAAGAATTATTCTTTTGATAATATTATGATAGGTAGTGGCTGTATAATGTTGTTTCAGTTCACTTGATTGCTCTCCTTAATATTTCATTGGAAATTCAGATCTAGTCGTAGAATGTTTTTATTCTTATTTTTGCTCTAGATAATTTTTTTGTCTGCCGCAATGTCAGTATTTATTTAGTTAGAAATATTCTGATAGTAATAAGCAGAATAAACATTATATATATTTGTTGCTTCGTAAAGTTTCAACAGACTCGCAATATAAAATTGTTTGTACTTATAGAACTGCTAGTTTTTCACGCGGCTTTGCTCATGTTCATATAAATTTTCACAATAAAAGCAGTCTATAACCGTCTTCGGGGTCCCATCTTTTTCCTTATCAAAATCGGTTCACCTATTTAGGTGTGAAAGCGTAATAAACGAACAAACATTATTTGTCAATTAAAATAATAGAATAATTGGTTTAGTACCTCACAAAGATTAATGGCAAACAACCTTTTAGTACTTGTTTAAAAAAAAATGTTTTGACTAGAACAGCTACTAATCAATCTTTCAATTAAAAGAGGCTCAGCCTCTAAACAGTTATAGGTCCAGGTTATATAACGACAACTTTAAACGCAGTCTTCCTACGTGCAATGTTCTAATGTGCAAAATTAGGTTTACAAACAAAGGCTCATATTTCGTTTATTATAATATTAGCTTCTGCTAGCGCCTTCGACCGAATGCAAGTCAAAAATAATCCCAAAGGAACAGTTTCCTTGATAAAAAGTACCTTACGTCATATATTCCAGGATACGTTAGAATTTGCTGCCAGTTTTCATCTAAAGCCGTGAAAAGGTAAAATACAGGCAGATGAATGTTCTGTGATGTTCTGTATGGTGCCGGACGTAAAAGAATGGTACCATCCTATCACTTTCAGTTGGTGTAGTAAGAGGCGATTAAGGGACTCACCAGAGACACATACTGTACAGAGGACAGCAGCATTACTGTACATTGTAACAGCTACATTGCGATTGCCAACCCGCCTGCCAAGCGTGGCGATTATAGCAACCCCATATTTGGAGGAGGCCTTTGTTCAGCAGTGGACGTTTTTCGGCCGATATGATGATGATGAGTCCAACAGTAATAGTGGTAGCTAGTTATAATTATATTTATAACTAGCTACCACCTACGGCTCCGCCCGCGTCAATGTCGAAAATTATCCCAAGGGAACATACTCCCGGGATGAAAGTATAACCTATGTGTTATTACAGACTATAATCTACCTCTGTGCCAAATTTCATCAAGATCCGTTCAGTAGTTTTTGCGTGAAAGAGTAACATACATACATTCTTAGTAGGATACGCACAAATAAATATTTAGCATTTGACCGAAACTTGATAGCGAGGGCTACATTTAAAGTTGTCTCACTATAACAATCAAAACATTCTTCTTAACTAATTGAATTATTTTTCAGTGTTGAGCCAAACGTTCTAGGCGCCTGTTCTAGATTTTAATTCAGGTCAGTCTGCCCAACTTGGGGCCCATTCGCCCCGCAAAAGTTTGTGACGTATGGTCCGGTTAAATGCGAGGTGTCGCTGGCAGCAGCGAGTTATTGTTTGGGTCTAAATTGCCCCCACTCATGTGTGCCAGTGACATTTTGAATGAGAATTTTTATAAGAACTTTCTGCCTGATGAAGATTGCTGCTACTTGTTGTTTGATCATAATTCACGCGTGGGTAATAAGTTTTTTTTTCGAAGAATGTACCCTTATTATTCGTGAGTTTTTCGAAGAAATGGTGGGAGATATCGGCCAATGGATAATAATTATTCAGTGTTTCGTAGAACGTGATGAAAATTGTCCTTGTCAGACTAACGATGACGATATTCTTCGAATTTTCTCACATTTGCGAACCTAAATAGAAATTAATTGTTTTTCAAGAAAACAAGCATGAGGTTTGATCAGCTCTCTGGCTTGTAAAAAAACTACCTTACCCTACTATAGTTGACCCGAAATAGATTCATGAGTCAAACTCTAGTCATTCATAAAAAATAAAGCACTTTGAGTTCTTCCCGAATTCGGCCATTTTCCAGACAGCTATTTCATTTTTTTTCCTCTAAAAACCTTATTGGGATTATTAAGAATAATAAAACAACTTTCCTTAAGTGATGCCCTAGCTAAAAAATGATATGTATTTAGAAGTTAAGCATGAAAAAAAAAATTAAACAGGGTTTATGTAGAGAACGGTTACATACCGACTGGCAAAAATAATTAAAATAACGTAGCTAATTCTCGTCCGCTTCCGAATACTAAAAGAACATCGGAAGCCCAATCTCTAGGAACAAAACTATAATAATTCCACAATACGGATTCACGTTGACCCATAATTTGGGTAGAACCCAACGTTAAAAGGAGAGCAAGCAAGGGGCGGCTTATCGGTAAACGGACCAATTTGATTTCATTGTCCAGATTGTCCAGTTTGGGTGCCCTGACCTTATCTCCGAGCGAGAGATCCGAATACAATTAGTTAATTACAATGTAAAGGACGAATTATCTCTAATATGAGGCGACTACGTTTCCGTCTGTTTATTAGGACCTTTTAACATGACTATGTCAGAAGAAGGGTTTTTTTTAACTAGTAGATAGTGATGTATACGTATTTATATATTATGATTTTTATATTGATTCAAATGAACCGCCACTCGTCCATTGAAAGGTTCATTAGAAAACCAGCGTCAGACAGCATCAGTCTGTCTGACATATCGCTGAAATGGACCTTTTTAGTGCAGCCGTGAGACGCACACTTAGTTTTTGGCATAACTACCTTTTTCTTGTTATTTTTACCGTGCGTGTTTCATGTAGGTACCTGTGCTAAATAAATTTTATTCTTTCTTTCTTTTTGTATTTAAATGGAGCATGGGTTAATTTTTTGGTCGCGTTTGACCCCAATCTCACCTGCTGGGAAGCGATCATATGTTCGATAATGAAGAACGCTTGTCTAGAAGTTACATATTCTTTCTTGACTTAAAGACCCCCAGGTTGTAGCTAACAGAAAACAAACTCCACCAGGGGATTCCACTCCTCCAGGCATATTATTGAATGATTTTTGGAAATTCTAGATGTTTGTCAATGTAGATAGTTATAAAATTATGATGTTATTTCTCATCAATCAGCCTTCAAAGTTAGAGTGAACCATCTTCTGGGCTCGAACGATACTTCATAGACCTCATCGTTTGCCAGGTGTGTTCGGGGTCAAGAGCTGGTGCTTCAAGACATTTAACAGAACTCAAAACATAACACCAAGCATGTAGGTAATTCTCGAAGGGATAGGCAAAGAGGCATCTGTTCATCAACACCGCTAGTTATATTTTTAAAGCCCATGTAATAGGTGATGAGTCTATTGCCATCATCATCATCAGCCGAATGACGTCCACTGCTGGACATAGGCCTCCCCCAAAGGGGGGGTTTGCCAT
Source organism: Mamestra configurata (assembly GCA_002192655.3). NCBI lineage: Eukaryota > Metazoa > Arthropoda > Insecta > Lepidoptera > Noctuidae > Mamestra > Mamestra configurata. The sequence continues at coordinate 143,970 of NDFZ01004831.1, forward strand.
AATCGCCACGCCTGGCAGGTGGGTTGGCGATCGCAGTGTAGCTGTTGTAAAGCACAGAGAATGCTGCTGCTCATTCTCTGGAGAGTCACTTAGTCGCCTCCTACGACACCCACGAGAAGTGATGGTATGGTGCTATTCTTTTACATCCGAAACCATACAGAACCATCAACCGGGCTCAAATTCAAACTCTGAGGTGATAATGAGAATCAAAAATATTTCAGTGAGTATATACTCATATCTATTTAATAAACCCTCCGATAGCAGTAACAATTGCTACAAAACTAAACTGAGTTACAAACGCAACTCGATACGCAGAAATATGATTTCCAACGTTAATTCAATAAATCACAGTTCCGTTAAACCGCTGAACCGCCAATTAACCAACTTTGTCGCGGCTGAAACAAAACGGTCCACTTACCTACTATTCAGCGACCGTTCCTATCATGATCCATTGGGAAACTAAAATAATACCTAGGTTCAAAAGGAAAATTATTGTTTTCATTTGGTATTATTTTTCTATAGAGGGCCTCTTCATATCATGGCACTTGGGAAACCCGCAAACAAAACTCCACCTTACTTATTTACATTCAAAGTACAAAATCGATTGTGGTTTCCTCCTCCACACGTAAGCGACAGAAACAACAAAAGACGCGGAGTTGCATCGGAACAATGCGGCGACGCTGCCGTGGTAGCGAGCGACAAGGCGACACAATGCCTCGGGACGCGACTGTGCCCATGCCTCCGTTATCATGGACGGACTGTCGCGGCCATTGTGTGCAAGATATGTCAAGGATTTAACAATAAACACTGCACTTTCAGTTGTAAATGGTATAAAATTTAAGTTATCTGTGAATGACGGAATCATTATTCAAAGGTTTTTTTGCCAACAAAGTTGCTTAACTCGTTACTTACACAAAACACGTTTAATACAGTCATTGATATGACACTGCATGTTACATCACAGTTGACTTTTTCACCAGAAACCTTTACGTGATAAATAAGCTTGATAATTTACTAAGATAACACAAATATAGTACGATTACATATATCCCATGTTGAGGGAATCCGACTGATGCAAATGGCCGGTTGATGTGACGATGCATGGGAGAGCTGACAAGCAAATCGAAACAGAAAAACTGAAGACTAAAGCTTCATGAAATATTCTTTTTTATCTATCCTTTGCTGACCCACAGCTAGGAAAAAAGGGATGGCCCTGAGTTCTTACAGACATTTATCTCTCGGGCCGTCTCGGCAACCAGCCTGCATGGTACGACAACTCTTTCTGGACCTGCCTTTTATTTATTTTAAAAACAAAATAAAATCGCAGTATCATCATTACAAACCAAGCCCAACCCTTTCTGCAGTCTGTACCCTAACAATTCAATTAGAAAGGTCAAGGGTGACGGTGCCGCCATTAACAATGCATGGTAATGGACTGCCGGCGTCGGAGGAACAGCCTGTCACCTGCGCCATTCATTCCATTGAGACAACCTGTGTAAGGGCATTACGGGCCGGTCACTTTGGTAACAATGGGGGAATGTGTGGCGTCTTTGTGGTGAGGTTTTTAGAAGGAGGATTTTAAGTAGGTTGTTTTAAACACGAAGGGTGATGTAAGTGGAGGGCTTGTAAAAATAAATACTTGCTCAAGTTACGATTTGCAATGGTTTAATTACATATTTAAAATGGCAAAAGTTGACTGGCGGAGAATTCCTTGTTGCATTCAGTCCGTACCAACACTGTACATAAAGACAGAAATACCTTTGATTTTGATTATTCAGTGCGTTATTTATATTTAACGTTCTTGATAACGAATTTTATAAAACAATGCAATTGAATTAATTTTTCGGATGGTGTTTCGCTAATTATTCATAAAACACATTCACCGAACTTTTGACTTGTTTGTTTCAATAGGCATCTTATAATTTAAACTATTACGTATTGTTTTCAATTGCCACTTTACCAAGTATTCATTGTTAATCTGTTTTTTTTTGTATGCATGTAAAAAATCCAAGATGTGAGACATTTGTTTTTTCCAACTCTACGAACAAATAACACGATATTTAAATCCCCTACTTTCACCATAAAGTACAGCTGGCAAGTATCAACAAAGCCAAAGTGTTCACCCCACATGGCGCATGAATTTGAAGGCAGTCTGTTAAAGTTAGCCTCAGTTCCGCTGAAGTTGGGATCCCGATGGTATTCCAAGTTGTCGGGATCGCTGTGGCGAAATTTAAAGCAGGTATCGAGGGGTGCTGCCCTGAATATTAGCTAGATGTTTATATGGGATTTGCTGGTAATTTTGCTTCATATTAGTGTAGAGGGTTTTACATTCCACACGTTTTTTTAATAAGCAACACACAACATAATAATTATGTCGGGCAATATTGTTAAAATGAATTTGGTCAACTTTTTGTACAGATGTGAGGCGCGCCCTGTTTTTATTTTCTTTTTAATATTTGTTATCACCTTTTATTTTATTAGTTAGGTATGTTTGTAGATGTAATGTCGTCAAATAAATGATTTATGTATTTCAGCATTATGTTTTGGGGGAGCAGTTACGGGTATAATTGGCAAAGAGCATTCGTACTGCAGAAACGAGCATTAAGAACGATTGTCAGAATCCCACAACAAGTGTCATGTAAAGATGTTTTAAAAAATTAGGTATATTAACAGTACCAAGTTTATATGTGTTAGTACTACTCAGCCACTTTGCAAAATACATACGTGAACACGAGTCAGATGAAGAACGTGAAATTAGAGAGAACACTAGAAGTTATAAAAACAAATTTGCACCTAAATTCAATATTGCTAGAATTATTTAATAGGTTACCTACTGACTTAAGATCATTGATTTACAAGGGTACTCTTTTCAAAGCTAAACTTAAAGCATTCCTGTTAAATAAATGTTTATATTCGCTATCTGAATTGGAGACAAATGAAATTCAACGCATTATTAAACTTTTTGAATACATTTATGATCATGTGACATAAAATTATTTTCATTAATTCATAATTTATAATGAATACTTTTATTTTAAATGGTATTGACTGGTTTATTTTTGTTTATATATTTTTTGTGTTATTTACCCAAACCCATAATGTATTATTTTTAGCTGTAATTAATTAAATAATGTACTATATAATTCAATCACAATGTGAATTGTTTCATGAATAAATAAATAAAGATTACCCGATCACTGGTCATGCACAAGTCAGCCAATCAACTGCGTCAGAAAGCGCCTATCTGGCAGGGTTGCGGAATTGTTCGAAAGAGTTACCGCGGCCCTGGAACGCAAAGGGCATTTAAAGGAACACGGGTGGGTTTTAGGCAGTAAAGTTCTGACAGTCCATTCATTCAATGATTTCTCATCCAAAAAAAAAACCTATTTTAAAATACGTGTTTAGTTAAGTAAACGGTTAGTAGTCGTTACGTTGTTAGAACCTAAACAACGATTTATGGAGTATGTTCTCAGTTAGTTTGATTATGGAAAGAACTTGGGCATATATTTTCAGGGCCAATAACTGAAAAGTAACCGAAGCAGATAATAAAATCAAAAAGTCATTTATTCAAATTAGGCTTCAAGCCAGCACTTTTATAAAACGACAGTTTCCCAAAACGCCCATCCGTCACCGCTTCCTAGTGTTTTGGCTGTTAACAAGAAGTGGTGCTAAACTCCGCAGCAACAGATAGACAGCTACCTTATTTATTTATTAAGATATCTTAGAATAACTGTTTATTTTTGTATGTCTACTACCTATTAATTTACGTGCATATTGTAGCGTTATAAGCTACAAGAATTTTGTCATAACATTGTTTTTTTGAGATATCAGGCTGGCTTCTTTTGAACAGGGAGTTTAAGAAAAAATTTTTGAACTTTCAAAGTTAGATTGTTAATAAAAAAGTCAAAATCCTAGAAGAAAAATGTCATTATTGTGATAGTCACTTCAGAGGAATCAGGATATTTTTAGCTTGGTCGATTTTTTGGAGAAATTATCAAGTGAATTTATATAAATTAACTGACAGTGTGCTGTATCGCTAGTATGGCGTATTTTTTATGAAGTAAATCGTACGGGAAGGTCATCGTACTACTTCGGAGTCCAGGGTATCGTCTGCCGAGTTTGAGAGTCTCGAGAGTCGCTAGGCTCTGGGCCTACGAATATCCCGCTGCCCGCAGTAGGGTTTTTGACTGTTTTTTTAATTAAATTTCTCAAAACTAATAGAGCAGACAAGACGGAGTTAAAAAATCTTGCTTAAAAATCTAAAAAATCCGGCCAAGCGCGAGTCGGGCTCGCGCACGAAGGGTTCCTTACCATCACACTAATATTTTTAACTTTGACTGGCCTGTTGGTCGAGTGGTTAGTGACCCTGACTGCCAAATCTTTGTGTGATGAGCATGATCATTTGTTCTGTGTCTGGGTGTAATTTATCTATAATATGTATGTATTTAGAAATATATAAGTATGTTTATCAGTTGTCTGGTTGCCATAGCACAGGCTCTGCCTAGTTTGGGATCGGATGACCGTGTGTGAGCTGTCCCAAGATATTATATTATAAGATATTATATTATATTATATTATAAAAGCGAAAGTTTGTGAGTGTGTGTGTCTGTTTGTTACTTCTTCACGCGCAAACGGCTGGACCGATTAAAATGAAAATTGGGATAGAGATTTTTTGAGTCCCGGGAAAGGACAGGATAGTTTTTATCCCGGGAATATGTTCCCTTGGGATAGCGATAGTCAGCTAGTTATTTATAAAAACAGCAAAAACGCATATGCCGCGCATTTTATCCCGTTCCCCAAGGAATTTTGGGAAATCCCCTCTTAGTGCTTCCCTACACTCCCCAAGGAACCTTTTCAACTTTCTACGACCAGTAGTTTCGGGTGTGCGTTGTCTGTCAGTCTCAGTCACTCAGTCACGGAAGAGTTTTATATAGGTATATTGATAACGACGGCTTTCTTCGTACTATAAAATCAAGTGCCAATTATTTACCTTTTTCATATTTTTTTGTTTGCCCAATTTTAGGTTTTTTATTTATCTAATAAATTCAACGTGTTCGTGAAGTGCTATTATTTCGATACAATAGGCAGGTTTCAAGAGAAATAAAAAAAAAATAATAATATTCGTTCTTAGAAAACTTCGAAGAAGCAATGACTGAATAAAGTTGGAATATTACGTTATTAGTTAGAACTTCAATAACATTTATATATATTCGTACGTTTTACTCTATAACTCAATATTATGTCTGTAAAAAAGGATTCTATAAAACTTAAAAATATTATCTAATACATAAATTAACGTCATTTATAAATTCGAAGAGCTTACTTAAATTTCATACTATAAAATATTCTAAAAATCTTTCAGCCTCCGCAAAAATCATTGTGCGAATCTTAATTTCAACGCCACAGATTCTGTGAATTCAAGCATTAAAAGGCCCAAGTTTCCCTCGATGTCTCAATTGTCCCGACAATGTTAACGCACAAGCAGTCGGCTGACACCGAATAGATAGGTTCAGAAGGCCGGGTCCGCGCAGGAAGCCAGGACGCACGCACACATAGACACTATTCACGTACAGCGAGTCACACGATCACAGAGACGACGTCACGCCGCACGGAAAGCAACTAGAGACGTCATACTCGTAGTTAATCAAGGCGTTACTGAAACATATTTTGTTGTCTGGATTTACTTCTGGCTTCAGGCTTTCATAGCTGGATTTACTTCTTGATTACACACAAAATGCTTGATTCATAAACCTCAAAATAAGTTGACAGGACATTAAGACAGACAGTACAGAATTATACTAAATAATTATTTCCGAATTCCTCAAAACCTCATTTGATATGTGAAGATATTTTTCTAAGCGTTGATTTGGAACGACGGTAGTAGTAAGTGGGTCATAATATTCGAGACCGCGCAATTGTGCTGAGTAGAAGTTCCAACTGTCAGAAATGTGACGGGCCGACAATTTCTATATGTAAACGGTGGCACTCACTGTTTTACAATACCGCCTCTAGCAGCCACCGCCGCTGAGACATCTCGTTGCTTTGTGACAGAGATCTCAAACAAATACTGGTCGTGAGTGACCTCGCACTTACTTCACGTGAAGCGTGTCCTTGTGTGCGTGCGTGTTCGCTCGTTGTATAAGCTGACCTTCTGCACCTATCTACTCTGTGTTCGCTCCGTCGGTGTCGTGGGATCTGTCCCGAGTCCCGTGTTATTGTGCGCTGTAATCTGTTGGATTGGCGACGGCCGCCATTATGAATTCAAATGGGCTATCTGGCGACATGTGCCAGCTCGAGTTTGTGTACGATGTGAGAGGGAACTGATCGGCCTTCTTGGTGGTTGCTATTCTGTTTCCGGGATTTTTAGTTTTTGTTTTTGTTAAATTAGTATTTTTTAGGCTGTATAGTGAATTTGTCAGAATAGTAATAATACGTTTACTATCAATTTATGAGTTTTTCACCAACGTGCGTTCTTTAACCGACTTGAAAAAAAGGAGGAGATTCCCAATTCAGTTGTATTTTTTAATTTTTGATACCACAGAACACTGAATTTGAAAGGCAGTTCCAATTATGGGATCTATGAGAAATTGAGGGATCTCGGCAAATGATAAAAGCGTATCTTAAGCGATTTGGTAGTTTCATCAACAAGTCAAGTAAACAAAAATGCAAAGGCATTCGGAAGGTTAGATTTGGTAAAGCGAAAAATAACAAAGGATCACCAAATTAAAGTTATTTCGCTGTTAATTTTTTCATTGATTCTCATGGATTGAGCAATTCTCTAAACATTGCCGGACAAAAACTTATTCATACTTTGAGATTAATCTTGTAAGAAAATTAACGAACTTTTGAACCCTCTGCCCAATTTAAATATGCAAAGATTTCTTCTTATTCAAAGTAAGTACCTAGGCAAAGAAAGTTTAAAACCGAGAAAGTCTGATCAAAACTTGTTAAGAGTCGCTTGTTTAAACAAACGGCTCCAAAGCAAACTTCTAAAAAATTAACCATATTGGCTTCCATTATATCTAGACTTCGGCAAAGTCTGCTTTTGAAAGTGGTTGTTTTTTAAACTATCGATTCAGTAATAATCTTTTAATGGCCAATCATAACAGCAGCACGTCCAACTCCATTTACAAGGTGAAGTAGTGATTTTCAAGGTCAGTCCATGGATGGGTGAACATCTCAACATACCGAGATTCCTCCGAGACTCGGAAAACACGTTAAGCTGTTGGTCCCGGTTTTTTGACTGTATTTATAATAATAATAAACATTTATTTCGGACTAGGTCCATATTTTGTTAGTAACAATGTACTTAAAACTAATGTTAGTTTTGACAGCACTACGACATTAAGCCGCACCCATCTTCGCAGCATGGGGGACTCCCACCTATCTGAAAAAGTTAGTGTCAGGCCATAAAATCGTTGTGTTTCCAAATTACTGGGTTGTGGAGATGAAAGGCAGTCATCATCATATCAGTCAAAAGACGTCCACTGCTGGATATAGGACTCCTCCAAGGGTCGCCACAACAAGCGGTCCTGTGCGTCTTGCATCCATCGGCTACCCGCGACCCTCACCAGGTCATCGGTCCACCTTGTGGGAGGCCTTCCAACGCTGCGTCTTCCGGTACGTGGTCGCCACTCCAGAACTTTTCGGTCCCATCGACCAACAACATAACAACATACACAACACATTGCTCACAGAACATCTGTTCTGCGAGCAATGTACTTCAGTTTGGCAATCCTTCGGGATATGTCGGTAACCTTGGTTCTCTTGCGGATATCGTCATTCCTGATTCGATCACGCAGGGAAACTCCGAGCATTGCCCTCTCCATAGCTCTTGAGCGACCACGTTTCAGATCCATACGTCATCACGGGCAACAAGCACTGGTCGTAGACTTTCGTCTTGAGACACTGTGGTATGTAAGACGAGAAGATACCACGCAACTTCCCGAACGCCGCCCAGTTCAGTCAGGAAAGGCAGTCGCTCCACTTTAAATACTGGTATACAGCTGCAGTCGAGTATACGAGTATAATTTTTGGGAAGGACTAGGCGAGAGCTAATATTTTGAAAATTGAAAGCCTAATGCTCAAATGCTTACATATTTTTAATTAACACATTGTATATGAAAGAGGTCGATTTCTACTTTTTTATATAAGTCATTTCCCTCTCTTCTGTCGCAGGTCTGCTGGAAGAAATTTCTATTGCAATAAGCAGTACCTTTGTGCTCTTTTCTCTTTATGTATATGTTTTTAAGTATGTTGTTTTTGAATAAATAAATAAATTATCAATAAAGACTAAATCAGAGGAAGTCTTGATTTTGCTAAATGCTGGCAATCACAAATGTTCGTTCATTATTGTCTTGTTCTAATATCTCTGTCGAAATAATTAATTCTTCGTTTATTTCTTTATTTAATACAATCCACGTGTATAAAACAAATGAGTGATTGCCTTAATTTATTTCATCTTGTACAAAAAGTTTTCAAATAAATAAATAATAAATTGTTTGTCGTTCGTGTTGCTTTGATGTCCAAATTAATATTTTATTCAATAACTCACGAAGGTTCTCAAGTAATTCTTTACATTTCTTTTTACTTATTTTCTATTAACGCACCAACAACACGGGATACTTAATACGACGTAACAGTAATTTTATTATAGACCTTTCAATTTCTAAATCTGATTTCTTTGTGACTGCGAATGTGTTTATGAATGTATTATGGAATGGAAACTGACATAAATTCTACTGAGAAACAAAGATATGCAGTAAAAACTGCTTTAAAGATTTTTTTTTCATTGGTATGTATTTAGGTGCCCCGACAGACGCTCATCAACCAGCTCTTGTTCCATATGCAAGTTCTAACTCTACGAACTCTCCTATTCAAGAAAATTTTCTTTTTAAATAAAAACTCAGTGCATTGCAACTTCTATTATCATTCTCTTTCAGTTTGAGCGTCACTACTCAAGCAGAACGAACGGTAACAAAATAGAAATACACAGAAGATCAGTTTTATACAACGAGCGAAAACCGGCGCAAGCACTTAAAGACGCGTACGTGCGGCGATCTCAAACAAATGCCGGTCGCGAGTGCGCTTGCACTCACTGTACGTATAGTGTGTCTATGTGTGCGTGCGATTTCGCTCGTTGTATGGAGCTGGCCTTCTGTATCCATCTATTTTGTGGAACCGGTGGGGCTAATTTTCCGCTCTGACGCCGCTGAGCGGACTCCCCGCCTATTATTAAGAAATTATAGATTAGATTTCCTATCGTAGGTTTGTTCGGCGTGGGTGAAATGGGAAAAGTTCGCGCTAATCAGGACGTGCCATCTTTTGATAACGAATTAAAGAATATAATCCTGAAATTTTCAGAGAAACCGAAACTTTGGAGGGTTGGGTAGGTAAAAGATTTGTTGTCAAGGCCTTTGATCATATTTTTTTTATATAATACAGGTAGAAAAACGCGCTGAAAATTACTGATCGATAGCTAGTCGGATATATAAATAATGGAAGTGATGCATTGTCATCAGTTGGAATTCTTTAATGATAAATAGCATCAAAAATACTCGTACGTTCACTATACTTCGCGTTATGAATTTCAATAGAAGCTTCTGCGTATTTAATTATATCAGAAATACGATAAAACTATATACAGTGCTGATGTTAACACATTTACACGTTCGCTCTTTAATTGTTCTCAGAATCAGCGTCATTAATGCTTAACTCGAATTGCATATGTATCGAATTCAGCACGAATACATACATGTTATATATACGTATGTACATAATGTGTACATCAATCTGAGGCCCTGGAGCATAATTGGCCAAATTACTTAACATAATGAGAGCCAGAATACCTGGTATTAATTTGATCTTCATTACGATGGTAAGTGCACGTACACATACATAACATACAAATCTACATAAGAAAAATTAGAGAGTACATAACATCAATGGAATCTGTTTATTAGACCTAAGAATACATGCTAGCGTATTATTTCTAACTATTTCCACTGGTTAGTTCATTTTAGATTAGAATTCACTAATTTGGACAATACCACAGAGTAAGTAAATATATGGAGTGATAATGTGTAATTATCAAATAATAAAATACTGCTATTGGTTGCAATGTTTTTGATTCATGTGGAAGTTTGTGAGGAAGGAGGATGGATAGATGGGGTGGATGTTTGTTACACTTTCATGCAAAAAGTACTAAACGGATCTAGTAATATAGTTACAGTAATATAGTTCATATATAACAAACATCATCACAAACATGGGCTATCATTTTTTAAGACCGAATTACTAATTCCACACGGGCGGTAGCTAGTAGGAAATTATAAGAGAAATCCAATAAATAATGTAACTTCAACCTTGAACGCTAATATTGATGTGTGTGATCGGCTTTTGAAGCTTTAGCTTTAACCCTTATTACCTGTTAAACAATATTCAATAGTGTGAATGAATAAATGAGTAAATTTTCTTATTAATAATTTTAGAAGGATGTACACAGACGTATACTGTTGGAAAGTTTTCTGCAGCACATTCAGATTATACTTAGTATGTATTACTTAACACTCCATTTTCTACCTACTCAATCGATTAAATCCGACAATTACCGCAAATGCAGGCTACCAATATCCTGTCCTAATACCCGTAAAGTACCGTACTAGTGAAATTTACTGGTGTTAATAATTAAAGCGATTCCGATTTAATTGCGCCGATTTAGAGAGGCCTTGTTTAGTGTTAACTGATACTAAATGACTGCTTTGTTGGTTGAAAGTATTGAATTGATATGTAGTGTGATATAATCAAGCATTTAGTGAGGTTTATAATGTATTGGCTCCAGTTTTATGCCACACTTTCGGAAAATAACGAAAACATCCTTGGAAATTAAATGTGGTACAAACCTTTTTGTGCAATGAAGGAGCAATTAAAGGAACTGAAATAAATTTGGCGCTCGGTTGGCGCAGTGGTGTGCGATTGGCTGCTGCGCTGCGTGTCGCGGGTTCGATTCTAGCACGGTTCATATTTCTGTTTGGCCTACAGATGAATGAATGATTAATGTTCCGGGTTTGGCTGTTTTTGTATGTTTGTAAACGCACCCACGATACAGGAAAAAATAAAAATCTTAGTGTGGGGAAAGGTTTTTTTTTCGGGTTTTAGGGACATCAGCGCAATATACAATAAAATTAAATGACAAAGTAGCACCTAGTTACTGAAAACTTTATTCAAGAATAATCTACGAGCAGTGTAGGGCGTAGTAAAGTACTATTTTGTAATCTGGTTACTAATTACGATTAAAAGTAGTTAACTACATGTAGTTATGATTACATATAACTTAACTACAGTAATCAAACTACATGAAGTAGCTGTTGATTTGATTCCTGCAATCATAGAACTTATATTTTGCAATTAAATAAACATGTAATGTGTTGTTATATATGTTTTGGAATCTGACAGCTTAAAAAACTTTAGTTTAATTCACGTAGGTATGTTTATTTTCATGAATAATTAAATGCATGCATTGAAGTCGTAGATGTGTGTATTGACATGTAATCAAAAAATCTAAATTACTCAGCAAACATCAACTTAATTCAAATTATTTGCGACTCAAATAAAATAAAAAAGTGTCGATTGGGTTAATCATTTAAATCAGCCTTTAGTTCTACATGTTTTTCGAACATTTCATCCGACAGCTTGTGGGATTTGGGATGGTTTATCCTAGTTGCTTATGAACAGTCTTTCCACTGGAGCCGAAGAAGGTGAAGGAGTATTGTATTTTATGAATACTTTTTTGACTACTTACCGAGCAAACGACAAGTCGGTACATGAACGACTCGCGCGCGTGTTTGCTTTTTTTAAATAAACAATATCATTTTAAATGTGTAGTTATAAAAAGTAATCTCGTAATCGTGATTGTAACTACAATTAGTAGTTAGTAGTCAAAATGTTGAACTACGTCTTATTAAATATAATTTGTAGTTATGCTTAGATACTAACTGCTATATTAGTCGTAGTTAGTAATCAGTAGTTAGATTTTATCTTGCCCAGTACTGTCTACGACTGTCTTTTTTTGCCACTTTTTAATTTTATTCTTTAAATAACCCGAAATCTTGACATTCAAACGTGCTTTTAATGGTCTTAGTAAAATAAATAATTTGATTTTGGCTTTGAATCCTATTGCGTTTTGAGAACTGAAAAAGTATCACTTTCAACACCACTACCGCCTCTTTTGAAAAGTTCAATGGGTTCGGCATCAATGCTACGACAAGAAAAACTAAAGAGCAACGCCATCTATCCCGCCAGCAGCGAACTAATAACTGAATCCTGCATCGCGGTATCAGAGCGTTTGAACATACATACAATAGTCCAAATATCAACTATCGGGCAGTTGTCCACCGGACACAACAACCGTCCGGTCGGCGGATCCTCCCTTTTCTATGGAGGGTTGCGGGACTTTACTCTCTGTTTTGCTTCCCCCATAATACTAATATTTTAAATGTGTAAGTATTTCTGACTGACAGTCTGTCTGTCTGTTTCCTCTTCATCTCTTAAGGGCTAAACGGATTTGGATAAAACTTGGCACACCACGTTCTGGAATAGGCAGAAGCATCTTTAAATAGTCGCTGAGCCATTAAAATGAAAAAAAAAAACATATTACTTGGTTATTTTCTGAATTTCGAGATTATTTTCAAAAAGAAAATATGTCCCAAAAATAAAATAATCAGTGTTGGTCGTCAAGGTCTACATAGGCCATTCTTTCATCCATTTCAATCAGTCCCCCATACAGCTGCTACTTTGATTCGGAATCAATTGGAAAAAGGTCAACCTGATGTCCCTGGAGAGACCTCAAGTCTTCTTTGAAGATACAATGGTGAGTCTATGGGGAAAACAATTATTGTTGAAGGCTGATTTGGCAATTGACTCTAGCAAAATGTATTGTTTGGGTTTTATTTCGATTGGAGATAAGAAAACTTGAGGTTGATAAGCATTCATTCGTCTAATCAGAGAGAGAGAGAGAGAGTCATAGATGTTTTATGATATAGTACAGTAACTATGCTATCGAAATATTAGCCACCTTACATTTTCTTGCACATGCGTGATATTTTGTTCAACATTATTTGGTCATAGTAATGTTAAAAATATTGTCAATTCAATTAAAAGTATCAGAATCTGTTTTCAGTTTTGGCCAGCCGAAGTTTGTACCCAGTGTGAGTGTGTGTGTGTTTTTTTTTTTTGTTTAATGTGTGTAACTGTGTCCTGAACTGTTTTTCTTTTTGTGTGTGTTATTTTTATTTTATTTTTCATGTCAATTATTTGTTTTTAGTGTGTGTGTGTGTTGAAATATGGATTTCATCTGAAATAAATGTTTGTTTTATTATTATAACCCCGGCTCACACTTGCAAGCCAGTCTGTTCCAGTATATCACCAAATATTACTACAGGAACGTCAAATTTTGGAGTCAAATCACAGCAGTACGCACAACTCCACTTGGTTTAAGCGGCTCACCTCCGAATCGCAATCCTCGGCCATGTGACGTCAATTATACGGCTGCGATTGGACGCAGCAAGCGCCGATACCAACTGTGCACTTATGTACGTAACTATATATCTTACATAATAGAGATTGAGTGCAGAAGTCCCAGTAAATACCGCGCGGTTACAAGTTAGATAAAAATCGGTTCTTACTTAAGTTTTCAACCGAAAAGTGGTACTTTACCTTTAACTTTTTAACATTTATTCACGTTGAAATCAATCAATCATTTCTTTTGTTGAATATAGGTATGGTTACAGATGGTATATTGTCTAATATATATGCGCTATGTTTTGCCAATATATGGCGTACAAAATTTACATAAACAAGCAATTATAAAGTTCCAATTCAGATGGCATGTCATTACATTAAACAAATAATTCAGTTAAAAACATGTCAGTTAAGTAAACAGGTCATTACAATCTTAGACAAATAAACACATTCATGCTTAGTCAATAAATAAAATTAAAAGTGCTTAATTAGCAAGTCAGAATCGACATACCTCTGTTTATCAGTAGTAAACTCAGTGATGGAGTAGTAACATCTATCTAATAGAAATTTAAACAGAGACCTCTTAAAGGATCCCAGACACTCTTTATTTCTGATAGCTGCTGGTATACTATTATATATTTTTGGGGCCATACCTAGCACATTGCTGCTGAAAAATGCGGTTTTATGAGAGGTAACATGAATGGTATTCTGATAACGCCGAGAACGCAGTTTTTCAAATAAATGCAAGTTGCAGTGAACAAACACTCCCATTTCATATATGTACATTGAAGGTAGAGTGAGCAAATTAAGTTCCTTAAACAATAATTATCAAATATCAATCGATTGTAATTTGGTAAACGATCGAAAGCATTTCTTCTGAGCTTTAAAAGCAACTTCTCTGTCAGTAGAGTTGACCCAGAAAATGATTCCGTACCTTATGCTAGAAGCCACATAAGCATTATAAGCTATTTGTACTGTAATGCGGTTAACCGTTTTTGATAATTTGTACAGAGCATACGCAAATTGACTAAGCTTCTTTGAACGCTTTGTCAAAGAAGCTTAGCTTAGTAATATGATGTTTCCAAGTCAGATGACTATCTATGTTAAGGCCCAGAAATTTTGTGATGTCACTTTCAGAGATCGCTACGTTACCATATTTAATATTCAGTTTCGGTTTATTTGTTCTTTGATTAAATGTAAATTATTTTAGTTTTATTAAGATTTACTTTTAGATTATTATTAACTAACCAATTTATTACATTTTTAAGATCGTCATTTATGTCATTTTCAAGAATATTAATGTCATTACCAGTGAACAAAGTAGTGTTGTCATCAGCAAATAAGACCATCTGATGTTTATTGACTTGAATGGAGGGCCAAGAATGCTTCATTGGGGAACACCAAATGTAGTTTTCCTAGGACGTGACATGTATGTTCTTTCAACCTTCGAGCTCGGACATAGCCTATCAAGCGTTGTGATTTGAGTGCGATCAGAGAGATAAGATTGTAATAGGTTTAATGCAGTTCCTCTAATCCCATAACGATCTATTTGTTTAACCGTATACCATGATCTACGTGGTCAAATGCTTTAGACATATCCATAAACAAGGCCGCCACTGGAGTTCTAGTATCAACACTAGAAACAATTTTCATGATCACGAGATAAATCGCCATATTAATGGATTTACCTTTCCTGAAACCAAATTATTCTCTAGCTATGAGATCATGCTTTTAAAAAAAAGACGAAATCACTTTTTCAATAATTTAAAAAAATAAAAAAATAGCAATAAGTGCTATCGGTCTATTACCCATGATATTTTTATCATCTTTTTTATGAATAGGTTTAATAACAGTCATTTTTAATTTGTCTGGGAAATAGCCATATTCAATGCAAAGATTAATGATATAACTCATAGCAGGTCCTATTAATTGCGCTACATGTATGACCACTTTCGTAATGATGCCATCATATCCATGGCTATTGGTATTATTTAAAGAGTGAATTATAGCCACTATGTCTGCTGGTACTGTAGGAGGAATAAATATGTCAGTATAGAAGACGGGGCCCGCTAGGGCCAGAGCCTGCCAGGGTTGCGGAATTTGTTCGAAAGAGTCACTGCGGCCCTGGAACGCAAAGGGCTTTAGAAGGAACACGGATGGGTTTTAGTCAGTAAGAGTCTGACACGCCCTTCCGCTCCACTCGGAGCGGGAGACGTTATTTGATGATTTCCCATCCTTAAAAAAAAAGGAGGAATAAATATGGAGGTACAATAAGTCTCAATATTTGTATAGGAAGGAGTAGAATTATGAGGTTGAATTTCGTCTTTAAAATAGTCATTAAAAGCTTGTACAATTAGTCCAGGTTTATGAATTATATTGTCATTTACTGTTACATATTCAGGTATATTTTCTCTAGGATAGTTAATCTTATTTTTATTGATAATGCTCCTAGTAGCTTTAGATTTATTCCTGAAAGAATTTATGTAAAAGTTATTCTGAGATTTTTGGGTCAATGCTATTTTCATATCCTACTATTATAATTTTCAATGTTATTAGTTTCAATACTACATCTCAATCGAATCGTGAAGTTAAGAAAGCACTTGGAACAAATTTTATACTTAATACTTGCATGGGTCTGAATGGTTACAAATTGTAACCATTCAGACCCATAGGAAAATTAGGAATGTTTATTTTAACATTATTTTTAAACATTTAACAAGTTAACATTAGTTAATTAACGAAGTCATTGAGGAGGCCAAGGATAGATGTTATACATTCAGTAATCTGAAATTGTATGTGCTTTTTTAGTGTTTACTTTGCTAAAACCTACCCTCAGTGGGATCAAGCCTAACTCTAAACACCATTCCTGAATCCGCTCCTGTTTACCAGTGTACAAAATTTTGGGTAGCCAATAAATAAATGATCGAATTTAAAAGCAGTCTTTGATTCACCCTCTCTTGGACCCAAATTAGCAAACTTGGTCATTGATTGGTTAAAAACAAAGATTGGAATTAAGATACATTATTTAGCAGCCTGTTGTTCTTATCACAGTAATAAACCAAGAACCGTGGGTACTATTAAGTGTTGATGAACCTTCGCCCTACGTGCTCAAACCCTCCAGGACAGACCGTTCCTTAACCTCCTGTCAGAATTTGTAACAGGCATATGTTTTCGCCTCGTCATCGTCACGTCATTCGTATGCATCGACCACCGGTCAAGAGTCTCCACGCAGTGGGTTCCTGAAAATAGAAGGCGCCGTTGATATCGGCCCAGAAAGAGGTGGCGAGATGATTTAGACTAGTACCGCGAAGGCGGCGCGGGAGATGAATGTCTGTAAGTACTTAGGGGATGCCTTTGCCTAGTTGTGGGGAAGAGTAGTTAAAACGCATGGATAATTAAAAAACTAATACTTTAATAACTGCGTTTACATGTGTGATACACAGGACTACAATACTAATGTTGAATGAACACTTAAAAACTTAAGGTTTCATTGATCCTTTTGTCACTGTGACCCGTGTGTAAAGTTCAAGCAAAAGATGGCTAGTTGGCTACTAAAATGGACGCGAGTGGAGCGACGCGCGTAGAGACGCGCATAGTTACATAATATTAATGTTGCGATTCCAACGCCAGTTACAATCGCTAGATTAAAAATAAACACATTTTCGGACAACAGGACTCGCCAGTCCCACCATATTGCTTCTGTTATTAAATCGATCCTTCTGCGTATAACTGTGCCGTATAATGTGAACGCATTGCAATCGATGCCCGTTCGTCATGTGCGGTGAATAATATAGGGCTTATGTACAAGGGTCCTGAATAATCTTAGCGTGCAGCTAACGTTACGGCCCTGTGCTGGTGATGCAATTTCGTGAATTGGGGGAAATCGGTGAAGAAAGCAAGGACAGGCGTTCGAAAGGTCATCTTTGACTGTCGTAAATGGGGTTTGAAATTCAAGTTAAGTGATGTATCAACTACAAAATATGTATGTTAAGGAGAAGTTATTCATTAACTTATTTATCCTTTTTATACGCCATTATATATACATCACGTATACATGACAAGCAAGTGCGTGCGCTGTACGCCAAACGTCACAAATACGTGACAAAAAAAAGTGTGTATGTCAGCTCCGACGCATGACTGGAGTTTACTCATTAAGAACTATTATTTTGTAGATTATGTGAAAAGAGGGTAAATGAAAGCATCTTAAATAAGCTAAGAATACTTTGTATATACAAACATATAAAATATAGTCTCGAAGTGCACAAAGTACGTTGCGCAAAGGCTTGATAAATCTTCCTCTAAGTGGATGCTGTGTTTTAATTTTTGTTTTTGTTATTTTTCATGTGTGTCTAAGTGTTACTACTAACTTAGTTTGTAAGTTATTTTTTAGTAAAACTAACACGCTATGGGCCGTCGACGCCTGAAAATTAACGATTTTTATTATTTTATTTAAAGGAACGTAACGCCTCACTTTTAGTTAACTCTCGATTTTACTCCTCATAAAATTTTCATACCGCGGGCTTATTATGAAAATCGTTTCTTAAGGAGTAAACTCCAAAAGTTCGGCGAATTTGTGGCTTGGCGTCGGGGCACGCCGATGGGTTTATGCTCAGGCGTTCAATAGGTTAACAGACAGACGGTCAGACAAACAAACACATAAGTTTACATACAAGGGTTCTGTTTTTTCATTCGGACTTACTAACTTCAAGTAACATATATGTAGAGGATAATATGATGGAACCTACTAGACAATAATAATAATAGATTATTGGATCATAAAAAGTGTTACAATATTTAGGTGTGACACTGTATCCCGCACTAGGATACCCTGTGTCGCAAGATCCAATCTCTTTCGACAGAGAATGTGAATTTAATTAAATTTAAGTTAACAAATGCGATGGTTTAATTAAAATTAAGGAGAGGAGGGCGACGGCGGTCCGCTGTAACATGTTGGTACGCAGATTTGCGAGGTGGAGTTTCTACACCTGCAATCAGTGGGTCATCAACGCTCTCAGAATACAGTATAATAACGCGTTTAGAGTGCTGGTGTCGCTCTCACGCTACTGTAGTGCGTCTGCGATGTTTGCGCACGCGCACTAAGCCGGCTTTCACATAGTGCTGCGGCGCCGCATCGCTCCGCGATGTTCCGCACGCGTGGGAGCGCCAACACCATCCTGAACGTACTCAGCCACAAGCTGGACAGCCCCCTTCTGGGGCATTGGGTTCAAGCACAAGTGCGTGTGCCCGGAGCCCCAGAGGGCGGCAAATACTTAAATTAATTTTTAATTTTTAAATCTAACATAGTTTTAACTCGTACTACTAGCAATATTATAGACCAAATATGTCTGAAGTAAAAAGGTTTTATTTTATTAAGACTAACCAGAAGTATGTGTGTATGTGAAGAGTGTTTGTATGTGTGATGAGTGTGTGTATGAGAGGATGAATGCTTTAACAGTTGAAAGATAGAAGAAAAGGTTTTCTGTTTCAGTATAGTTAAGCCCAAGCAGCCAATCCTGAACCTATCTTGTGCACCCTAACTTTTTTTTTTTTTTTTTAATGATGGAAATCATTATATGACTTCTTCCGCTCTGGGTGGAGCGGAAGGGCGTGTCAGACTCTTACCGACTAAAACCCATCCGTGTTCCTTCTAAAGCCCTTTGCGTTCCAGGGCCGCGGTGATTCTTTCGAACTAATTCCGCAACCCTGGCAGGAGCCTAACTTTTTCTCATACAGTTATTGTTTTAGTTTTCATGCTATACTCGTAAAAATGTGGTCTACCTATAGTCGTAGGATTCATTTTCGTCTCCCAAACTCATGAGTTTTTCATATTATATTTACGTTTAAGATTACAGAAAATTTTACTAACGTTGTTTGCATCAATGATTCTTAATAACGTATTTTCCTCTGATCCTTAATCTGATCCAAAAAACTTCTACATCAAATCCGTCTAGAGTGTACCTACTTTTACAAATAAGTAGGTCGAGTTCGGGATTCAATTTTGTTTAATATAATTTTATTTCTCTCTTTTATTTTGAATTGCCAATTAAATCTAAAAATAAGCACAATATACTCACCCTTAAATAAATCCTCTTTATACAATCCAGAAATAACTTCGACAAATAAAGTAATCTTCAACGTAGGTAGTTGTTTTAATAGTGAACTCAATAAGATTCCAAGAATTCAGCTATTGAAATCAAATAAACTTAATTCTTTCGACTCGATATTTTTTGGAAAGATTTCGTGATTTCTGACAGGTTAATTTAAGGCTAAGTGAAGTTATATTAACCGTCAAAACTATTTGGAACTTTAATTTGTGTTCTGCATAAATATGGCGCCGGCTTAAAGTTGATAAACTGCATTACTATGAAGTACTACTGTAGTAATACTTACTTGGATAATAAGAAAACAAGGAGGTCGTACAGATTTACGCATTAGTTTATTGTAACTAAGGACGCATTAATTAAAAATGCAGTACACAAACAAACAACTTGAAAAATATTTGCTGACTATGAGCAATACAGGAGATATATATAATTACTATTGTTGCCAATAAGCCTGACTAAGTGGTAATAGTCCGACTAGAGCGTCGCGCAATGATTGTTAATATAGCAGTTCCGCATGACGAGAACCTCGTGAAGGCTGAGAAATAATAACAAACAAAGTATCTTGACTTGGCTCGCGAGGTTGTCGACATGTGGGATGTGAACACAGCAGTCATTGTGCCGATAGTCGTGACGGCCAATGGCATAATTGCCAAGAGCCTCGACCAACATCTAAAGAGGCTCTCGTTGGGCAGCTGGATCAAGGGTTTGATCCAGAAAGCAGTACTCCTGGACACGCTTTAGTAATGCTTTCTGGATCAAGCTTATAGCAATACTTCGTTATTATTATTATTATAGATTTACATTATTCTGTACCACAATTTTGTAGGTTACAACAACTATCGTGGGAGGCATTGATTTATTTGCATCACACACACATACCACGTGAACGGTAAATTCTCTTTAAACAGTTATTAATGAATGGAAATTCGTTTCAAAAGCATCAAATTCTCGGCAACTCAGGTTTCAGTTAAATCGTTCATTAGTTTAATTGACTGTTACTTGCAACGTTAATTAGCGATGTTTTGTCACAAATAATTTATTTTGACAACAATTAAAATGACCACTGGTTTATAAAGGAATAGCGTTGGTTGAGGTTTTCAGTTAATTTCGTCAGTTCTGGGGAAAAATAATACAATATGGTTGTAAAATTCTTCGCACTGTATGATTTCCGTGTGTTTTAAAATATGTTTTGATAGTTTTTCTGGTAGGTAGAAGGTAGGATCTGAGTGGCGGATGTCTGTTAGAATAGAATTTCGGGATTTTTGATTTTCCTAGTAACCAATGTTGGTGACTTGGCTGCAGCGCTTTTGTGCTTTTGCCAGAGCATTGGTAATGTTTTTTTACTCAGTGTAGCGGCCGATAAGCTAGTTCAAATTCAGTGGTGCAGATTTACTCGTACAGGATGGGTAAGGTGAAAGCGCCAGGGTAGCGCGAAATTCAAATTTTCATACGTTTTTTGCATTTTGCAGGTCAGTGTCAGGTTGTATGTTGATAAAAATACGATTGGCGACCGAAAAAAATATGGCTTTACTGAGTTATAATAATTAAAATCTGACTGAAAAATGAATGACTTTTTTATGAAATAAGCATTCAATCGAGTTAAATGAACTTAGAGGGTTGTATTGATGATTGTAATGATTATAATTCTGTTAATAAATACGTGTTACGGTCGCGAATCATATTTTGTTCAACATACAGCCTGACACTGACTTGCAAATTGCACAAAAACATAAGAAAATTTGGATTTCGTGGGCTACCCTGGCGCTTCCACCTTAACTGGTAGGCCTTCACAAGTGACGGCGTGACGTCAGACTGACTGCTACGTCGGTGTGCTACGCGCTACGATGTGCTACGACGAGCTACGGCGTTTACGATGCTACGGGCTTCAACAGTAGTGGGGTTGACTCAAAAATTGCAATTGGTTTTATTATTTTTCGTGATGATTATATCTATAAAGGATTAAATTTAAAAAGACAGCAAACTTCAAGCTGCGACAGGAAGCGAAGAAAAAAAAATTCATATCAAACCTTGAAATTGTGTTTAGATTTTTTTCATCATGTTCTTAACTGTTTACTATCCATTTTAAGATCAACTTGATCGCCTTATCACAACAATACCTAAGATGATAAGACAAGACACAAGGCACAATCTTAAGGACCATGCAATATATCCTCATCGCAGGTATACGGCGTCGATTCCCGGCAAGGCGATGCGAGATACATCAATATTCAGCAGAGGGCCGCGGAATGGCATTGCAGGTGCTATATTTTACTGAGTAAATTGAGTAGGGCCCCGAAACTAGTGAGGTCAACGAGGTATTCTAATTTTCTCGTGGTTAAATAATAACAGTTGTACATGTCGATTCTCAAGGTTAAACAACCCTTGCCCAGGTCAGTCTGTGGATGGGTAACAATCATTACATCCCATTTATATACCAAGAATCTTCCAAGTTTTGGAAAAGTCGCTAAGCCGTTGGTCCCGACTGTCATTTGTAGATCTTTGACAGTCGTTGCGGACTGGGCTTACAGTGTTACTTAGTTTGGGTTGTGGAAGTCAAGCAGGCAATCTATCTGTGAAATACTGGTATTCAACTGCATCGGGTGACTGGAAGCTGACCAAATACATATATTAGGGAAACCGCTACGCAGATTGATTAGTAAAAAGTGTCTTGAATTTATAGGTCAGAAAGTCGTGTTAGATTAATGAGTGTCCTTCATTTAATCGTGGATTCTCAAGAGTTGAAATTTAGATTTATATCAAACTAGCTGCCGTCCGCTTGAATGTAGAAATTCATCCCAAGGGAACGTATTCCTGGTATAAAAAGTATCATATGTGTTATTCCTGACTATAATCTACCTCTGTGCCAAATAACATCCTTCCAAACATCCAAACTCGCATTTATAATATTTATATTTATAATAGAAGTATAGATTATATTGGCGGGGTAAACATTTTTATTCATGTATTTGAACAGAATTATCCTTATTGCTTGTTGTAAGTGATCGACAGAACGTGTTCGTTTTAACAAAACATATACAATCACAAAGTAAATACCATGTAATTTTATTCTCATTTAGGACTGCTTTGTTTATTAATGGTTTGTTTTTGCAAAAAAAAAAAATCGCCCTAAAACCAGATGGTCAAAAAAACTTACGAACCAACTTCCACCTTCGTTACCCACAACATCTAAAAAGATAATGTTCGGATTAGAACCATATATCACTCCTAAATCGGATATTGTATCACGCTTGGCAAAACCCCATAAAATATAACGAAGAATGGAGAAGCAACAATAACATTATGATATTGAATTCGGCTTGTTCATCCTTTCAGCTAAGTTATCCATGTCTATCTAGGATAAACTATTTAGCAATAAATTACTTTATTTATGAAGATGACAAAGAGCGTTGTATGTGCTTACGACATGCTTCTAAGCTTTTGCAAGAGATATATGTCGCTTTTGGTTAGGTATTGCGTTAAGGGGCTGACAGCTGAATTCTCTTAAGGCAGTTAGCAGTACGATGCTGTTAGACAATGGCTCAAGCCTAACCGTCGTTGGGGGAATACCTTGGGAATTAGATTACTATTGCGATCTTGGACATGTGACGTTAATGGACATGTGCATGACGCGAGCTGTCGTTACACGTGTCTGTGTTGCGTCCTTATAGATAGGTATTTACTAAATATTGTCTCATTTGTAGTCTAAGGCGAAGATTGATAAACATAACTTGATTTTGTTCTATTCTTTTCATAGTTCGTCGTGATTGAGACAAGAAGGCTCCCCACTCAGCATGATCAGCTCGTCAGGTGAGTAATTTTTAAAAAAAATAGGTAAACTCAGTATAATAAAAAAACCGGCCAAGTGCGAGTCGGACTCTCACACGAAGGGTTCCGTACCATAAACCAAAAAGACACGTTTGTTGTATGGGAGCCCCCTTAAATATTTATTTTATTCTGTTTTTTTAGTATTTATTGTTATAGCGGCTACAGAAATACATCATGTGTGAAAATTTCAACTGTATAACTATCACGGTTCATGAGATACAGCCTAGTGACAGACGGACATACGACTCTTAGTAATAGGGTCCTGTTTTACCCTTTGGGTATGGAACCCCAAAAAAAACCAAATCGACTAATAACATAATTAATACAAAACATAAACACATTTTTCTCGTCTATATTTCGTACTTATTTTATTCTAAGTATTTTCCTGCACACTGCATACTGCACACAGCACACTGCATACTGCACACAGCACACTGCTACACGAAATGCAAAATTTATTTTTCCATATGTTGCTCCCGCACTGTCTGCCTTCAAAGTGTCAGCTTTTCACGATCTTCTTCCAAACATAGTAGGAAATAGATAAAGTTTCCTAAACTCCACCCGCGGTTTTCAAAGCCTCGAAAAGGAGTTGGCAGTGCGATGTATGACGTATTTTACATTTAAATTTCATACCTCGTCCTAACATACGAATGTTCAGTACTGCAGCCGTTAGTATTGTTTATCGCCGATTACGTCGCCCTTCAGCAGTCAGCCCAGTTTATTGCTCAGCTGTTTAATATCATAGCGTATGATGTGCAGAAATGGTTTATTAGCGTACTTCTATATTGATGAAGTTTTTGTAAGTGTATTTTTGAGATCGAGTGAGTTTTAGTAAACTGCGTGTAAGTAAATTCGTGAAAATCTTGTGGAGCGTTACAGTGGGTGTTATAAAAACGTGGTTGAACGATCACTTCCAAGTAATGGTCAGCATGGTATCTAGTGAAAACTAAAACGTCTACACTTTTCGCTCAATAACGTCCCCAAGACTCCAAACTCACACCACACACCACACAGTACACTTCACACCCAAACATCACGCACCACACATACAACGCCACACTCCACACACGAACACTCACCTCAATACACATAACCATAACATGGCATATAGGTTCTTCGGAGAGTGTCAGGAAACAGTGAGAAGATTTCCCGAAATTCCTTCGGGAACGGGACAAACGGGGCATGAGCGTACGAAGTCGCGGGAAATAGCTAGCCGGTTATATTTATTGGAGCTCAATCTACCTAGACTGTTCAAGTTATGTTAGGGCCGGCTTCCAGTGCAGCCATAGAGTGTAGCCGTATGCAGCAGAATACCAGTATTTTAGATGAAGTGATTGCCTATTTGACTTCCACGACCATATTCAGTAGCGAATATAAATAATGGCAATTACATCAAAGGCGTTAAGTCCCTATCTAACAATATATTAAAATATGACGCTCACATTTTTGGTTCCTAAGTTGATTAAGGTAAATGGCTGTACTGTTTGAAGGGGCCGGCGCTAATCTATAATTAAACTTAATTATAACAGCCCTGAAACTTGATAACGACATCGTAATTATGTTTAATGGCGTAATTATATTCGTGTTTAATCACCTACTTGCTTCGGGTGCTGGGTTCTTTATACCGTGGCATTAGGAAACGATCTAATATGATTGGAGCGTTATTTTTTGAGCTAATTTAAATACCGTGTAAAGTATTTAAAGATGTGGCGTTATGGCATGACAGTGATACGAGTAGATATTTATCTCTACAACTGTGAAAAAGACTGATGAGAAAAGATGGCATGTAGCGGAGATGAGAATGTTGAGATGGATGTGTGGAGTATCGAGAATGGATAAAGAGAGGAATGAGTTCATTAGATGTATCTTAAAAGTGGCGCCAATAACGGAAAGATTGAAAGGGAACCGCTTATCTTGGTATGGTCATGTGAAGAGGAGGGATGAAATGCACGAAACTAAAATAGTTATGAATATAAATGTGGATGGATGGACAGGGAGAGGGAGGCCTAAGAAAAGATGGATGGATTGTGTTAGGAGTGAAATAAAAGAAAAGGTATAGGGGGTCAGTGATAGCGTGATGGCTGACAGGATAGAATGGAAGAAAAAAACGTGTGCACCGACCCCAAGTAACATGGGATATGGGCAGGAAGATGATGATTTATCTCTACATAGAAATTTGAAAACGAAACTACCCTACCAAGGAACCCTAACAAGGATAGAACTTATAGACAAGTAGATAAAAGGGTAACCAACCGGATCCAGTTACTGACTTCTAGCCTTCATTGTCCGTCCATCTGTCTGTCTATCAGCGTTCTGTATGTCACGAAATACATAGCAAGACTATTGTCAGATTATATGGCTCCTATTTATCCGTGACAACTGTCAGAGATCTTCTTTAACAGCCGAGACCAACGGCTTAATGTGCTTGCGGACAAGGCTCGGTTTGTAATCGATGGTCATGGTCACCCATCCTTAGCCCGACCTCGGCAAGCATCGCTTAACCCACCGACCCGTACGGCTGTTTATATTTAGTCACGAAGTCTCGTCCCCTGTTATTACTGATGATGATAATAATTTCCTCTATGTCCGTGGACTAGTAGGAGTCCCTCCTTGTCTATATTTCTACGACTATCTGATATCACAAATATAGTCACGTTTCAAATTGGTTCTGATCCGGATTTAGATTTAATTTATAGCCTGTCCCTCGCCGAGCTCGGGTTGATTCAGTTGTCCCACGGAATTCCTATGTGTCTCCCTTACTGAAACATTATTGATCTGGTTTGATTATGGGTCGTGAATCAATAATTATATTCGAATGGTCGACATTCATTTTTTAACACGCTTTTATTAGCTTCACCTGTATGTATGTATGTATGTATTTATGTATGTAACCGACCCTTTTGAGCTCGATTTTGCCCTACTTAGTTCAAACTTTGCACACCTGTCAAGGATCGATGACAATGCAAGAATTCAATTAAAATATCCGATTATCCTAATTAGATTCGCCAGGATTAATTAATTAAAATTAAAAAATATTCTAACAAAGCAAAACATTATCCATAAATACACACTTTTTTATTGTTCACAAAAACACACATATTCTATTTAAGTATCCTTTGAAAAAAAAAAAAATAGTTTAAAAAAACTAAAAAAACAAGCTTTTATAGAAAAATCCAACTAAAAAACAGAAAATAAAATTTAATAAATTTGATTAAGAATAATGTAAAAAAGAAATGAATGTACATTATTGTAAAAAAGCGTGGGGTGCATAGTGTCAATAGTTATAAACATTTTATTGACAGATAATGAGTAGAAGAATCATCACTTTGATAATATCTTCACTTTAAATGCACCCCACGCTTTTTAACAATAATGTACATTCATTTCTTTTTTACATTATTCTTAATCAAATTTATTAAATTTTATTTTCTGTTTTTTAGTTGGATTTTTCTATAAAAGCTTGTTTTTTTTTAAGCTGAAACGTTTGATTATTTACGAACGTTCTTATTCATAAACAGCCGGTCGATTCTGTTAACATGTCGAAGTGAAGGCTTGGGTGAAGTGATCACGAGGTGAGCTGTAAATCCATTTATTCAAGATGTCACGTGATCACAAAGTGAGCTGTGATTCCATTACAGAATCGACCGGCAGATTCTCAGTCATTGTGCCGATCTGTTACTTGTCACATGACTGACATGTGGGACGATTTTGATACGTGTTTTGATTTTTTCACTTGTTCGTACTGTCCCACCGCTGGGCATAAGCCTTCTAATTCTCCTTGCACTTCTCTGTCTATATGTCTTAGCAGGAGGAAAAAGACTAGGTTTATAATTTAAACTTGACAATAATGACGTCAGCCCAACGTGATATAGTCCACAGGTAATATCGCCATCTTCTTATTTCCCACATAAGCTCAGAACATTCTCACAGACGTCATTTACGGCGCCTTTGGGGACTGTTAGTGGCCAGAAACTGGCACAATCACGTATATTATGACGCGGACTCTACTTCACTTGTTTTATGGTCACTTTAAATAACAGACTACTGAGAACTACTAACAATAGCTGAAAATTGTCTTTCTACATTTACTTACCTCTACGTAATTATATTGTTTTTTTTCTGGTTGTCAGCTGCATCAATATAGGCTGGAAGGCGAACTCAACAAATTTGAACAGAGCCCAGGCAGATTGTTATTGTGACGATGACAGGGGACGGGCCGGCATTTTGGGGGACTGTCTTTATATAGAACTGACGTTCAAAAAGTGCAGGCTTATTTTAATAAATAAGTTTTGAATTTTGAATCATTTCAGCCGAAAAACTTTCACTGCTGGACAGAGTCCTCTCCCAAGGAGTGTCACCATTTTGACTGTGTCTTGACCTTTCTAATGCTGCGTTTTCTAGTACGCGGTCACTACTCAAGCCGGTCGATTCTGTAAACATGTCTAAGTGAAGGCTCTAGTGAAGTGATCATGAAGTGAGCTGTCATTCCATCTAGATCACCAGCGGTTATTTCGACATGTTTACAGAATCGCACTTCAGAACCATTCGACCCCATCAACTATATGTTCTGCAAGCGGTGTGCCTGGCACACTGCCACTTAAGTTGGGCGATTCTTCGGGCTATGTCGATTAATTTGTCGGTTTATTTACTGTTCTGGAATTAATTATTTTAATATAATATCTGAACTATTAACGATGATTGTTTGTACATAATTATAACTCAAAATAATGTTTTTGAAGTAATATCCACCACAAAATCTGATGTTTTGAAATCTGAGTGGTTTTAATATTGAGCTATTAAGAGAGAGCAAAATTAAAGACATTATAACATCCAAACAATACGTTCACACCAACTTTACTACGAAATACTCCACCGTATATCTGAAAGGTATCAAGATGAAGATACAACATTTTGAAGCAATTACGGACAATGGGAGCAGGGCACTATATCTGCCTACCCCTCACAATTTACAGCGAGCACTCAGCAGTAATGGAATCTTCAAGAATTTATTAATTAAGTGCCTATTATAATCGCGGATGAAATATAATTATTGTTTTATGTATTGCAATCTCATTCAACTTAATTATTTTTAGCCTAGACCCGAGGTCTCAGTGTCGGCGTGGATTGAATAAGCAATTTAGTTACATTAGGGAGAGTTTTATTTTGATAAAGTAATTGTTTCGGAAGTAATTTTACACTTATTAAGTAATAGGTCAGATAATAATACATTTTCATTGACATAATTCACACTTTTGACATTTTATTCCAAGTTACAAAACCTTCAAATGACATTTCGAGATCAGTATTTTCTCGTTTAGAGACTACACTTTTTTTAGTGTATGCAGGTTAAAGTTTACCTATAATACCGGTTACAAAAGAAAAATACCTTCCCGTATTTAATTTACTGAACAAGACTTTCTCAATTCTCTCGGTACGTCGTTGTTTTTGTCACTGCAAACGCTAAGCTGAGCATGAGGTCCTTGTTTCAATTTTTGGGTCGCACAAAGTAATACTGGGTTTCATTATCAGGAATTTCTAAGTAGCAGCCGGCAGTCTGGATATCTGCCTGGATAATGACACAAGCTCCCTTTTTATTACATGAAAATTACCTAAACATAATGGTGAAATGTACTTGACTACCTATAGTTACACCTCTGCCTACCTTTCGGGAAATACAGCCGTTATATTATGTATTATGTATTTCCTTAACCCATAACTCCACAACTTTAATCAAAACTAAAACAAACAGAACCACAACGAAGATCATTCTAAAAAGAACAAAAGACGGTCGTTTTAAAGTAAAAAGAGTTTCTACATTTTTCTAGTCTCTCTGTCTAGCTCGAAAGTATTAAATGTTTAATTCAAAGAGTCCGTCCGGCGCGGCGACGCCCGCTACCCGCCCGCATAGTGGCCGGGCTGTAATGAGCCGGGTCGACTTTACTGTGGCGACCTATGAAGACGTTTGTCGGAGCTATACTTACTACTCCTGACCCGCATAAAAGAGAGTAATGAGCCGTGGATTGTGTCAATGATTATGGTGTATAGCTTTCTTATACCGCTTTATCTTACGTTGAAAACCTTGTTTTTTCTTGTAAAGGTTATGTTTTAAATTGAGCATGTGACGTGTGTGTGTGTATGTGTGTGTTGACTTAATGTGTTTTCGCACCGAATGGTTTGTCTTTGTGGATTCCTATTTCAATATGCAAAGGTGATATTATTATATTTCGCACTCATCCTGGATTCCAGACATATTATAAAGTGTGCAAATATACTTAATGTTGATTTCACGCAAAAATGCACTAGCCGTTTGTAGTACACACTTTGCATCTACACTTACATGAATACGACGATAGATTTATTGAACACAGCAATACGATACGTAGCTTTTATCGACGCCCGCTGCTCGCCCTCATAGCGACCTCGCCGTAACGAGGCGCCGGGCACATTACCGCGCACCGGCGTATTGTTTCAACGGCGTACTACGAAGATACGTGGCGTAGCTATGGCGTACTACGCTGCTACTGGTTTCATTTGCCAATTTAAGTGGTGCGGTGATAAATTGTTACAATGTATGGTGATGCTGATGGGCTGACGTTGCTTTATAGCTCAGCTACTATGTTTGGGTTTGTAGTATAATCCTAGTATGCACTTTAAAGTGTTAATTATTGTTTTCAGAAATGAAAATAAGAACCAATCTAATCGTCACTTGTACTAAGCATTATAAGGGTTTTGAACATAATAAAACACTTTTTAAGTACACCATAGAAGTCACAGACAAGATAAATG
Organism: Mamestra configurata; assembly: GCA_002192655.3. Lineage (NCBI taxonomy): Eukaryota > Metazoa > Arthropoda > Insecta > Lepidoptera > Noctuidae > Mamestra > Mamestra configurata. The sequence continues at coordinate 174,203 of NDFZ01004831.1, forward strand.
TAAAGACATTGAAAACATACTAGTAGGATGACACAATGACACAATTTTTTTTGTCTGAGATCGCTTTCGACAATCTTCCGATGCATTTTGACTGGCCTGTTGGTCGAGTGGTTAGTGACCCTGACTGCTAAGCTGGAGGTCGTGGGTTCGATTCCCACCCAGGACAAATCTTTGTGTGATGAGCATGATCATTTGTTCTGTGTCTGGGTGTAATTTGTCTATAATATGTATGTATTTAGAAATATATAAGTATGTTTATCAGTTGTCTGGTTGCCATAGCACAGGCTCTGCCTAGTTTGGGATCGGATGACCGTGTGTGAGTTGTCCCAA